>UCOK01018574.1:54269-211447 GCA_900474325.1 Synergus umbraculus | reverse complement strand
GTTCTCGACCGAGCAACCTTATTGTACCACCGACGATCAGTTTAGCTCTCGTGTAACATTTTAGTGTGTTATCGCGTCGTGTGTGCCATAGCAACGCAGTGTGTAAAACTAAGTGAAAACCTAAATAAATTGGAAATGTCTCAAATCAATTTAGTTTTCTTGGAAGTGCCTTTTTCCCAATTTCAGGATCTATTTTCATAGTTTGGCGGCAAAATCTACCATCGTTGGCCGCTCGTTCGCTACCAACTTCTTCAATTTTATCACTAGTTCCTGACTAGTAATTTTAAGACAACTAGGTTTTACCCTAGGACGTCACAAAACTATATACATTCTATCGCAAAAAACAATTTTTATTGTATAATTCATTTGCCATTTCTGAAAATGGTAAATGCAAGATCTTATCGTTAAAATTGCTAAAATCAAAAGAAAAATTGACAGGTGCCACTCTCAGATTTCAAAAAGTGCGCCTTTAAAGATGGCGGCACAACAAGCGCATATATATATCTTTGGGCTGCTTTTGCGGCATTTTGTAAACAATATATTTATTTGTAACAATATATTTATTTGTAACAATATATTAATATAATAGATTCCGAATTTAATAATTTAATTAATAAATTAAACCACACGAAACAAACACAGTTTTAATTTTTTGATCACGCTCGTCACGCCCCAGGCGGTAAACTTTGGTAAACTTCCACAAAAAATTACATTCCAAAACGCGTTTTTTGTTTACGGGGATCTCGGAGTGGAGTAAAAACTTAAATCTTGTGTTATTCTCCTTTTATTGTGTAGAAAAATATGTGTTTCTTCAACCTTTAGTCATTTTTCAAGTTCAGCAATTCGTACTGATAATTTGGATTGTATTTTTGAATACTAGACGCCACCATGAAACAATTTTATCATGATAAAATAAAGCCATAATAATAATTGTCAAATTGTCATTTTCTAAGAAACCGGGAAGAATGGCTTTTGAAAGAATATTGTGTTTAGGATTAATTTTCCTATTTTCTGTGATAGTAAGGAGCGAAGAAAATGATATAAATGTCACCTGTCAGTTTGAAAAGCCTCTTCGTAAACAAATTGAGGCAGAACCTTTAGATGGCAAGTGTCTACGAGATATTGTACTTCAGTTTTCGAAAGCACTGCGAACAATTAGTAACGAAGAACTTGGAGTGACTATTTTTCAAGAAATGCTTGATAAGCAAGAATTCCTGAATATTTCAAATGGACTCGATATTAGACTCAAAAATCTCGTAGAGAAATTGGATAGTAAAATTATGTCTTACGTTGAGCTGTTGCGGCAAAGCAATAGTGTTATTCAAAAAATTTTACTTAAACATAGTCAAAATAATTATCAAAATCAAGGCGCTCAGCTTGATTTTACTTACAGTCGAGTTACTCCGGATGAAAAGGTTGATGTTTGTTCACAAATCACCTCTGGTAAGTTTTGTTCCTATTCTTTAAATTATAAAATTTCTACGCCTCAAATGTTTACATTTTTTAATATGTTCCAACATATTGAACTAGAATGTTTTTTAAATGAGAATACTTCAAATTGATTAGATTAGATTTTAATGTCGACTACTAATGAAATAATGTCAAAACTTCCAGCCCTATCTTCTAATTTAAGAGACCAAGAGTGGAAAAATCTACACATTTTGCCAGTGAGTCAACCTGGAACAATGTGTGGACCACCAAGTTTAGCCCACAACATAGGTCCTCTTTTTCTCTCACAATGCAGTCGATCAAAGAACGTTATTTTACTCTTGGAACACGGAATTTTTATGTCAGAGGGAGATGTGACTTTGGCTCAAATAACTGCGAAAACTGTGATTGATATGTTGTCGGAGACAGATTTCGTCACCGTCGTCGGTTTGGCTGGTCGTGGTTCATTACATTGCAAGCAAGGCTTGATGAAAGCAAATGATATCAATAAATTTCAATTGACACGTCATATTGATACCATAACTCGAATAGGTAATCTATTTTTAAATATTTAAAATAAAAATAAATATACCACAGTATAATTACTTTTTCCAGTTACTGAAAATAATTTTCTTTTTACAACATGAATTGTACTCTTTACAGATTCAAATCTCACTTTGGAAGTAGATTTTAAAGCATTAACAAAGAATTTAACCGGAGAGGTTGTTCTTATTCATTTAACAAACATGTTGAAAAATGACTCTAATATAAAAAGGATAACTGAGGGGATTTCTTCCAAGAAACTGACGGCTCATTTGAAAACTATAGTGATTCTTTCTGGTAAATTTTAACTGAAAACCTTTATATTTTAATAATTGAAGAGTATGATTAAAACAAATTATTCCCTATAGATTTGCAGCCACACGTAAACATCAAAGAATTTTCAAAGGATAGCAACACAATAACATTGCCAACTCAAAATGTTCTTGGCTATGAAATAGCGAAACTTTTTGTAGGATTGAAGTGCGCGAGTGACGAGAGAAAAGATTATTATTTATCTGATCCTTATTTTGAACCGTATAGCAAAGCAATGATGATGTCTGTTGGGCAAATAACGAACACTGCATTGTTATCTCTGGACGTAAAGTTAAGAGATTTTCTTGAAGATGTTACTTATTTTAACGCTGGACCAAATATTCATGCGATTCTTTTTGACAAGAACGAAGTTGTATGGATGCACAAGAGCTTTCCTCGAATGGAAATGATATTTGAACAGCCGTTGAAAGTCTACTTACACAATGTCGAAAATATAGATCCCGAAATGATTCGAACTATTATGAAAGAGTCTGATGGCATGAGAGTGTTGGAAATGGGGTTGGGAATAAAAGTAAGTTTCCGTAGAAGTTTGAAATTACCAATTCCTACAAAAACGAAAGTATTTAATTATCTTATTGATTTTGCAGAAACGGATTTGGTGGAGACATCTGGTTTATAAAGATTTAATAGCCTGTCTGGTCTCCGAAAGTGAAGAAGAATTTCTACCCGTTGCTAAAACCGTGCCACCCTTGCCATCTAATATTTTACATCATCGGCTTGATTTAATGCTGCAGTCTACAATTAGCAAAGATACTTTCTGTTCTAATCATAACAGAATCACGACTCTCGGTAAATATTATATTTATTTTAATTTCTAAGCGCTAAGAGATTATGAAAATTGATCTTGGAATTTATGTTGATTTTAATGATAAATTAATTGAATTTTTAGCGACCGCAGTTGTTTATTTATCACCCTGGTGTTTTCAATCACCAACAGAACAACTAAAATTGCTTGAAACTGGATCTGCAGTAACTGTTCAAAGTTACATGGCTTATATCAAAGACTTGACGAGACTTCTTGCAAATCCTGGTTTGCATCCTTCAGTTAGATCAGATGTTGGAACTATAACCCAAATTCTAAACCATTTTAAAAATCGACACAATGAAAGTCCATTAAATAAATTCATAGTCCGAAGGTGAGTTAAAAATTTTATTGATAAGACGAAAAAATTCCCCTACCCTTTTCAATTCAGTTAATAATTTCACTATTAAATTATTGATATTTAAATAATAAATATTTTCATTTTAGATACGTCGTTGCTACAGTGAGCGGAGCAATGGAAGTTTATCCAGGAATCGTTTTGGATTCTGAACTCGACCCGAAAAGACGCGCCTGGTATGGAAAAGCACTAGAGTATCCCGGAAAAATAGTCCTGACAACTCCTTATTTAGACGCTGGAGGTTCTGGTTACGTTGTAACTCTAAGTCACACAGTTTACGAAGGAAGATCTGCTGCTTTACATTCAAATAATGATCCCATCTTAGCAGTTGTTTCTATGGATATCACGATGGGGTATTTTTCTAGATTTCTGACGGAAATGTTTCCATTTTGCAATGAATCAACTGTCAAGTGTTTTCTAATGGACGATAAAGGATACCTCGTATTTCATCCTTCCATGCTGGAACCCTCGGGTAAAGTCGAGCAACAGCATCTAACGCACAAAGAATTGCTCGTTGCAAATGATATTCTGAATCATGAATTTTTCGTAAAGAAGAAGTCATGTGCTAGTTATTTGGATGGAACAGTGCAAAGATATTATCAATTTAATACCTCGCTGGAGGAGGTTTTGACGAATATTGTTCATGGCGAACACTGTGTAAAATATCAAGTTGCGGCTGTTCCTAGAACAAATGTATTCCTTGGGATCGTGAATGTTACGTGTAATTTAAACCGGGCATTTTCGTTTTGCCCGTGCAGCACAGTGAGTAAAAAATTGTATCTGCGATTTTTATGATGAATTTTGTCTGAACAAAAGGATACTAAATACATTTTTCTTATAGATGGACAGACTATGTTTCAACTGCAAGCGAATGGAGCAAACTGAATGTGAATGCCCCTGTGAATGTTCTTTGTATTCAACATCTTGCATGCAAAAAAATTTCAGCAGACTAGAACCTTGTCCAGCACCTTATGAACAGGGAGTTAGTTCTCAGGTGCCCTGGACACAACCAGTAACGCTTAAATCGTGTCCTTCATACAACTGTAAATCCTACCAGACTGAAAACGAATGCCTGGGAGTTGTTAATTGTCAATGGTGTCAATTTGATAGCGATGGAGAAACTCCTCTTCAAACTCCCTTTTGCTCCGACCTTTCTCTTTGCTTTAAAGGTGTTTTTGGCTCTTTAGTTCCCTATGGAGATGGAACTTACAGTAAGCAACAATTATCTATACATTCTGTCTAAAATTCTTGTGAATCTTTTTTTATTTATATATAAAATTCGTCTAAAAATATTTTTTAGATTCCCAATCAACAGAAGAAATCGCGCCACGCGAATGGCCAACCGTGGGTCCAGTTGCGGGTGGAATTCTCGCCTTCGTGCTGATTGTAGGAATAACTCTCTTCTGCTACAGATTACGATCAGTTCAATCGGGTTTGGAGCATCAATGCCTGCATCTAAATACTTCTCCAGACAACCTGAGGATGACACATATCGAGGGTGAACCCGAACCTTTGGAAATGGACCAGATGAAAAACAACCTAGATTCTCTTTTACGAGAAGGTATTGCCCCAATTTCTCCCTATAGGGTTTCAACGAATTACAGGCGACCTCCTGGTGGTGATAGCGATCATGGGTACAGCACAATGACCCCTCACGATGACTCTGAGCAGCAAACTTTTGCCGAACCTTTACTAATTGTCGGTGGAAACACCGAACCTGACCTGGTAAAACAAACGAGTCGACCACCTTCCCCGACAACTCACTTAGGATCCCCGCATCATGTTTTAGCTCCTGTTACGGTCCATCGACACATGGAAGCCAATTTTTGTTAGCAACAACTGACAGATTTTATATAGAGTAGCAAATTGTTTAATTTTCATGAACATTTTGATGACGTCTTTTAGACGACGAATATTCTGATGAAGAGTGTTTCCACTCTTTTTTCTATTTTTATACAATTTTACGCCGGGTATTTTTATAGACTTTTTATAAGTCGAATTCAGAAATGGTAATAAGGGGCCATTCATTAATTACAGAAGTCTTTTTTTGAAAAGAAGGGATTCGGAAAATCTTACCTAGCATTTGTTTACTCTATTAAATATATCACATTAATTTTATAATACACCTTTAAATTTTTAATTATTTAATTTTCGAAGGCTTTTTTTTATTTAAATTTGAACACAGTAGCCTTAAATTCTTTAATGCAGAAGGTTGAAAATTAAAATCTATATATTCAATTTCGAATACCTAAATTTGTAAATTTTTTAGTTTTAAGACTTTGAATTAAAGATTAAATGTTAAATTTTTGGAAGCTTTCAAATTTAAATTCATGGCAAATAATGCTGTTTATTATAGGAAAGGTTCTAAAACTTTGAAAATTTGTCTTAAGTAATTTATGGATAATCCCTGTAGCTTTGAGAACAGTTGGTTGTACAAAGTAACTATCTCTTTTTTTTAGATCTATGTACATTTTTTAAAGCAGATGTGGTGCTAAGCACACGTGAATTGATTCGTTCATTTTACCACTATTTATTTCTCATGCGAGTATATCATGTGCTAATCAAGTACAAAAACGAGTTGTAAATTCGTTTTTTCTTCAAAGTGCCAATTTTCTATTTTCAATTCACTTTCATGATAGTTGTACTTTTTTGTTGAAAGAATGAAGTATTTTTACGATTAAAGATTTTGCATTTATACGTACTATTTAAGCTTACGTACTGATTATGACAGACTGAAGTTCAAACTACTGCGATTTCAGAGTTACAAAACATAATACTCCTTAGAAATAGAATTCAGGTTTTTCCGATTTTTTAAAGGTTTAAGGTAATTTTTAAATCCTAGAATTGGGTTTTATTTAACACGAGATTGTTTAAAGAAATGGTAATTTTATTCATATGTAAATTTAATTATATACATATGTATTTAAAAAATTTTCTTAAAATGCCGTTTATCTATTCTGCATTTATTTTTAATATCCTAAAAGTTGTGTTTGCAGGCGAGTGTTAAAGTATTAAAAAATATAATTGTCTGCGAGGGCATCAAAGTATTTTAATATACGAGTAGCGAAAGTATATTTATCTATATTAATATTATTATTATTATTATTATTACTATTATTATTAAGTCTCATATTAGAAAAATGGTAATTAAGTATGTATATTGCATGAATAATTGAATGGAATTATATTGAATGGAATAGGTTGTCTTTAAAAAAGACAAAGTATTTTAATATAGAGGTATGTGTAGCGAATGTATGTAGATAATTATGAGTTAAGCTTTATATTAGTTTGGTAGAAATATGTTTAACGTTATTAATTATGAAAATGTTTAAAATGAAGTGAAAATCTTTACAACTCGAAATTGATAACGTTAACGTTTTATATCAATAATGAAGGATAACCAGTGATAATTTAGGAATTATGTACTCCTTATTTTTACTCATCTTGCCGTTAATTGTCATTTTTAATACATACTGAACAAAATAAACTTCCTGTGCATTCTGAACTTAAGATAACGAAATGTAAGATCGTAAAATGTTAAAAATAAATTTTTTATGATGATTAAAAACTATTCTGTAAGTACTGCACCGAATCCCATCTAGTCAAATTATAGAAACATTATATTATTTACAATATTATTCTTTTATGGCCCGAAAATTAAAAAAGCTAGAAAGAATAATTATAAATTAATTATCTACATGTTAAATAAAACTGCGGATATCTTATTTTCACCTGTTTCGTCTCTGCAACGATATACATACATTTTCGAAAAAAATGGTTTATCGCCCAGAGACAGGACAGTACTTTTATTATTAATGAATATGAGACACATAAAAACGCGTGATATTACAATATATAAACTAAGGGACAAAGTCTGGATTTTTCCTCAGAATGACAAATCCTTCCATGATTGGCGTTAAAGGTACGTACTCTTCCGTTGCTAATTCGGCTCTTTCTCCAAAAGCCAAGAGAACAGGCGTTGTATGCGTTTGGAAGCCAGTTATGGTTTTTGGCTTTCCAGCTTGACCCACGACGTCAACAGCGAGACCAACTCGCACTGGAACTGCAAGAGGGTTCAATTCTTCGTCGAATGTTACCAGCATTCTGGGTTGCATAGCTGCTGCGAGTGTGTACAGAAGATAATGTGATCTTCCAAGGATAACTGAAACAAATACAAATAATTTTAGTGCTTTAGTTCATTATCGTCTCATTCAAGTATTTCCTAGCACATCAACATTTAATAAAAACTGTTAAGCAAAAAACTGAGCAAATACTTACTATTTTTAACATCGAGGAAGCCAATCAATGTGGCCAATAAACCAGCCAACGCTACTGGACTCAGTAACTGCCTATCGCTATGATAAGGCGACAATGTAAGAGTTCCTTTTCCTAAATGAGTAAGACCCTGGGCGATTCGCACCATGAACAAATTATTCGGATCCTTAGCATGGAACTGAGCAAGTTGTCTTAGCATCGCAGCTAATCTCGCATTATTAGTTCCAGCTCCTACAAGTCCCATCGCAAAAATGGCATTATGAGCTACTTCAGGATCACTGTCGTGCGAGAATTTGGAGAGAGTATCTAGAATATTCAATTTAGGATTTGATACTGATATTAAACCAAGTGCTAAAGGCACAGATCGTCGAATTACAGGTTCGCAGTATCGGAGAAGATGTCCGAAAGTTCTGTAAGCCATCTCAGCTCCTATTTCCTCTCCCATTGAAATTAAAGCAATTCCCAAGACAGCAATTGCCTGACGAGAGCTTAAATCCTTTTCCTTATCCTCTTTCTTCTCTTCCTTTTTCTCTTTGTCTTTGCCCTTCTCTTCTTTTTCGTTAACTGGCTCGTAATGCTCCGAGCAAATGTGGAGTAAATGCTGAATTTTTAGGACATTTCCGGTTCCTGCGTAGGCACAAACTTCTACTAATGTAGTTGACATGGACTTGAAGGGCTCGGGTACCACTTCCAAGGCAGCGATAATCGCCTCGGCTGCCTCCTGTTTTCCCAGGAAACACAAACCTGAAAAAATAATGTTTATGTTAGTGAAATATAAATGCAGTGAAGTAGTGAAATTATTAGATAATAAAGATGTAACTAATTCCCTTACCTAGACCCAAAGGTAAGAATCGTGCATAAGTATCCTTGAGGTCAGTTTCGCTCTTTTCCATCAGCGTGTGCATGATAGAAGTTGTAACATAAGAGTTGCATGATCCAACTGCAACCATTCCAAGAGCAAGACCAGCTACTCCAACGACCTCCCAGCTTGATTTTGGATCACTTAGAACAGGCGTCAATAAATTGAGCACCGCCTCCCGATTAGACCCGGCATAGGCAAGTCCCAATCCAACAATGGCTCCAATTCTCATGGTATTACTACTATGAAGAACGTAATCCGATAGGAGAGCTAATGCGGGGTCACATTCGTTTCTTACTCCGCAATTAACGATTCCACAAGCTAACAAAGCTCCAGATTTAATATAATCTTCTGAAGAATATAAGTATTTGTCGATTGGAGTCAAACCTCCATCAACATCCCAAAGAAGGACGAGACCCAACGAAGCAGTTGCGCTTAACATGCCATGCTCCTTATTCTTATAAAGCCATTTGTTTCCGTCTTCAATAAGTAGCTTGTCTTGGCCGAAAGCTGCATTCACGAATCCGTTTACGAAACTCGCGGCTAAATTCTGCCTTGCAGAATCGACTTGGCCTCCTCCGAATGGAGGTCTCGAGTTCTCCAGATGAGACTTGTAAACGTCTTCAGGAGTTTTGGGCTCCATGATGTCCAATTCTCGAGCTAGGTTTAGGAAATGGTTGTTCAAGTGGGAGTTTGACATTATTTCGACGAGGTCATCGTACTCAATTGTGGATTCTGGTAGGTCAAGGAAGATTTGCTGGCGACCGAGCATGAAGGCCAACTGCTTCTGTATCGATCTAAAATCAAATAGAATTTAAATATGCAACAGAAAAAGAAAGAAATTAGTCATTTAAAATTAATCAACGTTACAATTATACTTACAAGTCCTTACAAGTAGTAAATATTTCTTCAATCAAAGGCAAATCATTTAGCTGCATCGCGAGCCTCACAGCCTGAGGATACTGGCCAAATTTCCTGTACAATTTGGTTGCCGCGTGGAGAAGAAGACTATTTTCAGGATCAGCTACGTAGGGCACACAACTCGTGAGATAAAGGCATACTCTCTGGTAGGCGCTCTCATCAACATATTTTTCGAGGAACTCGAGTTTTTCAATTTCCATTAACAAATCACAGGCCTCCGTTTCTGCGTTGTGAGCCATGTTGTATGGAACTATCTGGTGGACCAGAGCTATCAATTTTTTACTAACGTCTTCCTTATTCTCGCCAGTGAGTTGCTCCCATTCACCGGACAATTCTCCTGATAAGTGACGGACGTATTCGTGTCCCCATTCACCAATCGCGAGGGCTGATCCTGTTAATCTGTATTTTAAACATTCTCTGCCTTCGCCCATTGTCATTGCGAGGACCGATATGATGTCTGAGCATAGTTCCTTGGATTTCGGGTCAGCTAAATTATCGTAGATTGCTTTCATGGTGTCATAGTGAGGTCTCATGAATTTTAGAGGTTTCGGCACACTAGTCATCGAAGTTGTCGAGGCTCGAATCTGAGTTTGAAGGGATTCTAAAGCTGGGTAGTGTAATCTCGTGTTTGAATCCTGAAGACGCTCCACTAAATTACCTAGCTCTTCTTGCAGGAGTTTATCCTCCTCCGACTGAAAGTAGAAAATTTGTTTGATAATGTATTTAGTCATTTTAGACTCTCAGACAAAATCTCCAAGAAAATTAAAACAATTGTTTAGTTAATACAACTGAATCTTTATTATTTTTACTTTAATACTTGAAGTTAACTCTTTTAATGATTCAGTTAATTCTGAAACCAAACAACCTAAAGCTCCAAAAATGTTAAAAGAAAATTTTGCCTTTCTTATATAAATTACATAAATATCAATGTTAATCTCATAAAAACAAAAAAACACAATATCTTTGTGTATTGTATACAAAATTATGCATAGCCTTATACAAATTGATAATTCTAAAATCAAGAAAGAAACGACCATTACTAAGCAAAAATATACATAGGTTATGATAAAAGAACAAACTGTATTCCGAAAAAGACCAAATTTTGAAAAACCCTTACTTTAAGAGGTTCAGGTGGAAAAAAGATCAAATCGTTTGCTCCAAAAGCATCGTAGAAATTCGTTGAGAGTGGTTTTGACTTCATATTGATAAAATACAAATATTCAGACTTCAGATAAATTATGAAAATCCAATTTTGATTAAATTTTGAAACAATAGACTAATGTAATATGTAATAATTGCAGAAAGCATTCCTGATTAACAAATGAGTAATGAAAATAAAATACGTGTCAGAACAATGCCCAACTTTAAAAATAAGACAGTCGATTTTTTGAAGCAGTAAAACAAACACTTACCAAGTCCGTTTTGTCATCCTCCTTCTCATTTTTAACTTCTTTCTTTTGCTTCTCCTCCGGTTTACTGCTTTCGACCATTTTTAACGTTGATTGCACGATATTTTATTTTTTAAAGAGAAAAACTCGCTAACACAATAATCAGTCAAAAAATGCAGCGAAGTGAGGTTATAAGTAACAAGAAGTTTGCGAGTCACTGTCAGCAAAGTTACACGCCATTGACTGTAGATGCGACACCGTCGAAAATATACACTCGACACTCTCTCTTTCTCTTTTTTTCGTCTCTCTCAGTCTCTCTCAAAAGTCTCAAATGTCAACTCCCTAAATATCACCAAATTCTTCTCTACAATTATAAATAAATTATCTAAACATGTATAAATAATATTTATAAATAATATATATAATAAAGCATTTGAATACAAAATTTCAACTAAAATTATAAAATCCATGAACTCCATGAACTAATTCTCCATTTTACTCAACGAAAATTATAAATAAATATTTTTTCGCTCTGTAGCACTAATCTTTTTTCAATTATAAGATTGCGTACAAAGCGAAAAAATATTTATTTTCAATACTTTTTGCATAAAATGAAAAATTCAAAATCTAAATAATTCTAGTTATAAATTAATTAATTCTACAGAGGGAAATAATTCCAATTTTAATATTTCTTAAGCATATTTGCTGTCGTTTTATAAAATCAATGAAAAAAGTAATACAAACTATATGAACCTTCAATGAAATGATGCTAACGTATATACACATAAAAAATGCAATGTCAGAAAGTTTTTCAGACTGAATATGTGAAAAATATAGCAATAAAATGAAGCCCTTAGGGGAAAAATTTATAAATATACATTACATATCCAATTTTATACACAATAAACGTTCTTTTAAAGTTTCAAGAGCACAATTTTCTTCAACAGTAGTTTGGTTGTTCTTTCGACTCCAATGACGAACGCGTAACACATGCCTCAACAACTCATCAATAGCGGCAGGGGAATGTTCTGTTGGATCCTCTTGTTCCTCTGCAGGATTCGGAATTTCGGAATTCCACTGCAGAACCAGGAATTCATTTAAATTCATGTCCTCATCTTCATCATCGTCATCAGAATTTTGTAATTCTTCTTCAGAATCGTCGTTAGAAATGTCCTCATCTGAGTTTTCGGCCAGTTTAGCTATTTTTTCCGAACTGTAAGGTTTCCAGGGTGGTTCAAGTCCATCTTTTTCCACCCAATTTTCAACTTCATTCAGAGTCAAAAGGTCATAACCAGGAATGAGCTTCATCAATTGAGGAAACCTTGTGAGGAGGGATGATTTTTCTACTGGGCCAGCGAGATGAGGATGTAGCAGATTTTTCCACGCATCTTTCAAAATATCGGTCGATACATCGCTCCATGCATTTGCTAATAAGTAGCAACAATCTCCGAGAGTCCATTTTTTTACGAAATTCGCCACACTTTCTTCGTCATCAAAATTTTGAGCCACCAATTCATACAGAAAAGAACTTTTATATCTTCGTTTTAATGAAGAGATAACACCTTGGTTCATTGGCTGTATGAGTGATGTCACAATTGGTGACAAGTAATAAATGGAACATTGAGGATCGATAGCATTTACTTGTTCTCGAGAAAGGTGAGCAGGTGCATTGTCCAATATCAGTAGAAATCTGGAAAAAATAAATAATTTTGTTATCGTTTATATACTCGAGTGTAGCAGGTTAACATAATAAAATAATGAATATTTACTTAGCATCTGGACGAGGGTTCCTTTCTTTCACGCTGGGAAGAAAAATATTTGTATACCAGTTGATAAAGATTTTGCGATCCATCAGACTTTTTTTTTGGGACATATAAATGACTGGAATTGAAGTGTTTCGCAGGCTTTGAGGTTGAAGTGATTTTCCTATAATTGTTAATGGAATCTTGTGTGAACCGGTAACATTGGAACATACTTGAATAGTAACGCGATCTTTTGGAACTATTCTCCCTGGAGCTTCTGTTTCGTGACGAGATACAAACGTTTCATTTGGCATTTGCTTCCAAAACAAGGAAGATTCGTCAGCATTATAAATGTTGTCCAGTTCATATCCGTCTTTCTCAATAAAATTCTTTAATGCTGTACGAAACATTGTTGTATCTTCATCTCCAGCTGAAAGTTTTTCTCCTTTCTGTCCTTTTGTTACATTTAAATGTATACCATGACGTTTTCTAAATTTTTCGAGCCAGCCTTCGCTCGCTGAGAAACTTGTTTCACCATGGAAACGCTTATGGAATTCCAAAGCTACACTTCGCAGTAAAGGCCCAGACACAGGTTCACCAAGTGCTCTTTTCTGGGTGAACCATATATAAATAGACTTTTCAAAAAGACTCTCATGAACATTCTTGGAATACTTCTTACTCTCCTCATTCGTATTGTATTTTAAAATATTTTTCTTTCGCTTCAGTAATTTCTTTTTGTTGCTGAGAATTCTCGAGATAGTTGAGTGGTGCACCTGGTATTTTTCTGCAATTTGCTTGTTTTTCATTCGATTTTTGAAATCCTTTAATACTTGAAACTTCTCAGCTAATGTCAGTCTTTTTTTATAAACTGGACGTTTCTCCTGGAATTAAACAATGATTTCAATGTAAATTACAATTGAACATGCAAAAATAAATAAAAAATGGTTGAATGAAATTCAACTTCTTAAAATCGTTAAAATCATGTGAAAAACAACATCCCAAACTTCCTTGATAATCAATTAAAGAAAAATTCAGTTTGTTCAGGCAAAAGTTGTTCAGCAAAACGAAATGCTCTATATGCTACATACATTGAAGGTATACTTACATTAATATTAGCAGAATTCGGATTCTGATAGTTATGATCATGAAGAATAGACATCTTGTCTACTGGTAAACATTCGCCAGATTGGTTAGAGGTTATTTGTGACATTTGAGAGGGCTTCTGTTTTAGATTTAGTGACATTTGGGAGGCTTGGGAGCCCCCTTCCCCGCGAGCCCCCTTTGGCACAACAAGCACAATAAACCTTGTGACTTTTTTACCGGCAATGGTAATTTTTCTATGTAGTACACAGAAAGTGGCGCTGAAACTCATGTTGATATACATATATGTTTATAACGTTTATAAAAATATTTTCTGTGAAGCATCATTGCTACCATTTAATATTTAAATAAATAAAATACTTAATATTTGTATTTGTTCTATATTTTTTACTAATATATTAAAACAAGAATTGTCTTTTTGAAGCAAATAAAACACGGTAAAACCTGTAAAAGAAGTTTTCTTATTAGGCAAATTTGAATTTTAGCGCCATTAAAAAAGATTCGATCTATCGGAATCGCGATTATCGAAATAGATGAGTGAGAGAGAGATGATAATGGAGGATGGATGGATTGAGAAAGGAGAGAGAAATTAATAAATAAAAAAAACAGTATTAAAAAAGGAGAAGAAAGAAGAGTGAGTGAGCGAGAGAGAGTGAGAGTAAGCAACAGTGAACAAGAAAGAAAAAAGAGAGCAACGAAAACGACAGTATCGACAGAGCTGTCGTCTTTCAAGCTCTTTGAAGGAAGAGTGATAAAGGTATTAAAGAAAAGAGTTTCTTTTTGCTCCTGTCCGAATGTTCGATGTGGTCCGATGCGCTTTGTGCTTAATTTGTCACAGTGGAGTGGACAGCTGAGTTTGAGTTGAGCTTCATTAGCTTCAAGCAGATTGATCTGCTCGGAAGGCAGAAGTTTATATAAGAAAAAATCAGAATAGATAACAGGATGCTAATGTTGAAGGCTGAGCCTTCCACGGGGGCCACGCACAACGGGTTGAAGTTGAAAACCTCGGAATTGAAAGGTGAGGAGTTCTACTAAGCGACGACGTGCTTCCCTCGAGAAACGCCAGGCCGCTTGCTGAGATTTAGCAAACTTTATAAACCAAAATGGCATCTACGAGTTCCGCCGGCTCAACAATCGGGGCTTCGCAGACCCCCCCGGTTACAATTTCGCCCCAGCCTCAGCAGCAACAGTCAAGTCAACAACAGGGAAACAATTTCGAACCTCTGGATAAAAGTTCCTCAAACACGCTCAAGGTAATTTTCATTGTTGTAAAGATTTTTAGGATTTTTCATAGGCATTCCGATTGGTAAGGACTAGTTCAGAAATTAGGGAGCTTTAAATAAACTCTTTGTTGGTTTATTCACTTTTGCGATTCAGAGATTTCTTGAAATGCTTTTGATTATTTTTTTTAGAAATTCAAAGTTTATTTGGTGTTTCTGGTCTCTTTTTCCAAGACAGGGAACAGCAATTGTTTTAAAAGAGGAATTAAAAGGTGGGGAATTTGAAGTTTATTCTAAGAAAGCATTTATCTTTAGAATGAATTTATTTAGTTTTAGATTTATTATTTTTTATTTGCCGCGGTTTTTTGAAAAGTGTGAGAGACAGTATCCAAGAAGTCGTAAATTTAGTATATTTACCTGATGATGTGCAAAGATAAAATAGAGATAAGAAATCGATCAGTTTATTGGCTTTTACTAACTTTTCAGTGGAGTATTCATTTTAAATTTAGAAATCATAACCCATTTAATACTCGTGTATTATTATTTTAGAGTACTATAAAATACAATATAAACACATTCTCTTGCTAATGCATTAATTGTCAGTATTATTTTATAAAAGAGCACTGACTAACTTATATGTATTCGAAATATTCCTTCTGTACTATTTCTGCGAAGATGATAATGCATATTATAAGTGATAGTATAGTTTCCATTCATTAAGTTGAAGTTTTATTTGTTTTCTAAAGCGCAATTTAATTTGATTTTAGCGAAATCCAAAAATGGAGTTGAGCAAGACGGACTTGCTGAAGTTACTGGGATATTTGGAGGGCGAACTTCAAGCACGAGACATCGTTATAGCAGCTCTAAAAGTAATAAGAATATAAGTTACTTATTAATTATATTAATTTAGATATTTCTATATTGATTGCAAATACATTTTTTTCTAGTCGGAGAAAATGAAGCATTTGTTGAGTTCTCGATATCGCAGTGGTACTTCCGATCCTCACTCAGCACTAGCAAGAGACGTAGCCATAGTTGGAGGAACGATTGGACCCCAAGGAAGCCAAGTTGATCAACAATCTGCGAGTTTGGAAGCTCTTATAACACAGCAAAGGCGTATGCAGTGTCGTATGGCTAAAGTTCTCAAAGAAGCAGAAATTAGGCATCGAGCAGTAAGTTTCTTTAACTTCCAATTTTCTTTTTCAAAATTTTAATCATCATTTATTTTTACTATATTTTTATTTCAGGTAATTAAAGAACTAGAAGAGGAGAAAAGGAAGCACGAACATGACACAGCTCAGGGTGATGACATTACCTATGGCCTCGAGAAGGAGAGAACGCGTTTAAAAAAGGAATTAGAGTTAGAAAAAGCAGATAAGAAGCGAGTGGAGCAAGATATGAAAAAGCTCAGTGATACTCTAGAAGAAGAAAAAAGTCGGCAAAAGCAGATAGTGCTTTTATTGCTCGCGGAGAGGAAGAAGATAATAATGAAGTACATAGAAGAGAGAAAGAGGTCTGAAGACTTGGCTCAGATTTTAAGCGAGGAAAAGGTTCGCATTGATTCTATGGCTGAAGGCTTGGAAGAGGAAAGTAAAAAGTCGCTTCAAATGGAAGCAGAGTTGGAGAAGCAGCTTGCACAGTTTGATATAGAGAGGCAGCAGTATAGGATAGCTTTGTCGAAAGAGGAAAAGAAGACTAAGGACCTGGAGGTAGAATTGGAGAAGCTGAAAGCAGAAATGGAAACGTGGAAAGACTCACAGGCTCGAGGTCCTTTGCGAGGTGTCGGCGTCACACCTCCACCTCCTCCAGCCAAACCCGCTAATTTGGCAGCTATGCCGACACTTAGACCTGCTTCAGCTCCTCAAACTAGTAAGTTTAGTACTGAAGCGTTATAATGAAAATTTGAACCTTAAGAGAATTTAAACAAACTGAGCTGGGAAACCTAGAGAAATAATGGGATTTTTAGATATTAATTATTTAGCATCGCTGTTCGATTTCATTAAATTTATTAAACCAGTTAGTATCTAATTTAGATTGATGTTGTGTTTTGCAGTTAAGGGTGCAGTTTTAGGCACTGGGACTCCAATGGTCAGCAGTAAAGTCGTTCAGCCTACGGCTACGGTTTCTAGTGTACCTGTTAGTGGTCCCAGTAAGTCCCTTCAACATTTATATTTGAAATCAAATATCTTTATAAATTATTGAATACGGATACTAATTTCTGTCAATATCTTTTTTTACAATATTTTGTCTTGAATTGAGAATCAATTCAAAATTTGGTTTTAATTTAATTTACTTTACTTAATAGTTAATTTCTGGTGTTTCAGCAACAGGAATTGCTAGATCGGTGACTCCCGGACAAGCGATACGAGGAGCTGCGTTCACACCCAGTATCCCTACGTCGACAATGGAAACACCAGCACCTACCGAGACTCAGGTAATCTATCCACTCTTTCCAGCTCACTCTACTCTAATTTAGCGATTGTTGATTATTGCAATCAATCTCTTTTTCAAATGTGGTGTGTTCAGACAATTTCTACGCTTTCTATCAGTAAAACCTAGTTTCTTTTTAAAACGCTTACAAGAATTACTTCCTAAAAGATTTCGATCTATTCGGACCATTTGAAGCAAAAATCAAAAGACCGTTTGTAAATATATTTTCTTAAATGGTTCTATTTTTATCATCAAGAGGGTAACTGTGAAAATCGTAATTTCATAAGAGATTAGTGACGAATTAAAAATTCTGCGAGTCTCGAATGAAAAATAATATTGTATATAGATAGTAGTTTTAATACTTATAATATTTTAATTTAAATACTCATTAGTGAGTAAAAGATTTAAAATCTTGACTGTGGTACAGACAGCTTCAATTTATAAGTACTAGGTAGTTGTAAATATATTTAATTTTGTGGATTTTATAATTGAACTAGCGGGAATATAGAAAATATCCCACAAACTATTTAGAAAGAAATATATTTTTAGCAAGTTACCAATCCACAAAAAATAAGTTAAAATATTTATTCCACTATTTATAGATTTTTTTAAACAATTTCCTTTTTTGGGAAGAAGTTGGATTTCGAAAAATCATGATAGTCATTTATCAAGCTAATCCATCGAGGCTAGTCTTATGCCCTTTAATGATAAGTGGTTTTTATTTTTCATTTTAAATTTATGAAATTAGTAATGAATTTCGAGAAGAGAAAACCAGAAATTTTGTCATATCTTTGCCAAAGAATTTTTTATTTTTTCAAGATATTTATTTCGAAAAGGAAGGTATGTAAGGATTGAAAAAATACTCATTTAATTATAGCTTATAAACAATATGTCTCCCTTCTTTAGTTTCTTTAATTTAAGAACTGTTTAAGTAAAACCTAAGAATTTTCTTTCCAATTCTCTTTGAAAGCACAATTGAAAAACTATAAATCCTAGTTTAAATTATTGTTGTCACTTGCTTTCATGTAGTAAAGTTTCTCTACTCGAATGCACTTTTTGATAAAAATGATTTCTCGAAGACACAATCAAATCAGTACGAATTATACAAAGCTTTTCGTTATATACATATGCACTTATACAATACATTTTATAAGTTACAAATTTTTTAGGTGCCACACGTTATTATACGTTTTAAGTTGTATACGTAAGACTATTATTTAGTATGTATACTGAGTCCTAATTAAAAACGTAAGCAACCTACTTCTGAGCCTTATTTATAAGTTTTCCCTGCTTATCTTCCTGAAAGCACCTTTTTTACTAGCACTACTTCGTTCTCAGTTTTTCCCTAAAAAAACTACGTAAATTTTCATTTAAGTCCACAGAAGAATCAATTTTTTTGTGCCTTTACTTTATCTTCTGTTGATTTTACAGATACGTTGATTGGTTTTAAGATCTGGAATTCTTTTCAAGCAAAGTTCACGTCGCTTGTCCTGTGTAGAGAGGACTTAGCTCGACGCTGAGAGTTTCTGCAAGATTAACTCGGTATTGGCTTGAATGATTTTCCGTTTTCCACTCACCCACTAGCTTTTCTTTTCATTATTTTCCCGCTTTGGTTTGGTACATCGGCACTAAGTAGAACAAACAAAAAAAAAGAAAAAGTGAAAAAAATAATTTCTGAGACTTGTGGAAAGGAGAGAAATTTCTCGTCGCTAAAAAAGGATGTGGTGTATCTTAATTCCCCAGGCTGCACACAAACGACCGGTTGTCCCAGTTCCTACGAATCCTGCAGTCCCGACAAAGGTCGTTCCAACAACGCAAACACCAGGAAAACTTCCAGCGTTTAATGTTGGTGCTGCACCAGCTTCACCTACGCCAGGAATATTGCCAGTGAAAAAACCACCTGTGTCACGTGGAGTTCCGCCACCAGTTCCACCAAATAAACCTGTGGTGCCGCCTAAAAAAGAAGCTGCCTACCTCCGAAGGACGGAATCCTCACAATTGGCAACGGATACTATTAAATTTGGGAAACCAATTGTTCCCAATGCTACTAATATCCAGGCCCAACAACCCATTGCGGTTCCTACTAACTCCACAGAAGAAGAGGTTAGTAATGCTATTTAAGTTAAATGATTGATTGTGAGTTAATTGTTATTAAGAACGTGTGAATGCACTTCACAAAAAAGACAATTTTTAAATTCTGAATCATGGTTAATTAAGTGGGAAGAGTTGATTAAGTAGAGAGAGCTTTTGGTGATTTTTCTCAAAAAGTATCTGAAAAATTTCAAAAGTTTTTATTATAAATAATCTCACAAGATTTTAAATTAATATATTTCAAAAAATTTTAGAAGGTGAAATTATGAAGTAAAGTAAGACTTCGATTTGATTCAATTGTAAAAAAACTTATTCGATATTTATTTAATGGTCTGTTGTGATCCTTTCAATTTTTTTAGATTCAATGTGATTCAATATTTGTAGATTCAATTCTTTGACTTTTAAATTGTTTTTAGAAAAGTTCTTGGTTTAAATGAGTCACCAAAAGTCTTTTATCCTTAAAGCACAATTTGATATTTGTAAATAATTACGATTACTTGTGTATGTAAAATTAGATATTAGGAATCGGGATTGGCAAAAGAAACAGGGGATTTGTTATTCCCGAAGAATGTATAGTTTGTATGAAACTGTCAGGCAGCCTCTATTAGATGACTAGAAAGTTGAAAACGAAGTTAGAAACTCAGTAGATTCTTATGTATTTCGCTTATCATGATTGAGCCAAAATGTATCATATGCATAGTATATTCATAACAATCCTATTATATAGATAAATTTTGATATTTTGAAAACAGGGCTGTGCACTGATCTGCTAAATATTTTTTTATCTTTAATCGAATTTGTTATTTTACCTTGAAATTACTTTTTTTACTTTAATTTCAACCTCTTAAAGATAACAAAGCACATACATTGAAGTAAAAGTATTTTGCTTCTCTTTCATTAAAAATAAAAAGATTTTAATACATTTCTCAGTATCCAGCTCTGTTTTTGTTTCGATAATGAAACATATAGGGTGTTTGGTTAAACATTCTACTGAGGGGCTTTAAAAGGCCGGATCAAAATTAAAAATAATAATAATTTTAATGAATTATTTTAGTTGATAGTTTAAATGACGAATACAGTTGCTTTCGAAAAAATTCCCTAGTGAAATTAAAATGCTAGTCTGCGAATAAGTTTAAGGAAACACCACTGGTGAAATTTAAATCTGCATTGTATCAATGAGAGATGGAACTAACTTTAATACAAATTTCAAGTGTTAACTATAAAAAACTGCCTCGATGCAATTTTGCATTCAAAACATAACTTTTCAATACTATATTTCTATAGAACAAAGTCAGTAAATCAATTTTCAGTTTCCTTTCGATGTTTAAATTTTCAATATTTGAAATAGCCTTTGATTTCGTGGAGAAGTTTATGCTTCCAATTTTTACGATAAAAAAAAACTATATGTAATACCAATAAAAAATAACTCAAGCAATACATAAAGGTGAAAAATTCTTATTGAAGCGCAAAAGCGATTGATTTTTTCACGAATAGTCAACTAGTGTGATAGCTAGACTACCTTTAGCAGATTTTACAAAATAAAACTCGTAATCAAAATGCATAATATCTCATTTCTATTAGTAAGAAGTAAAATGCTGCCAAGTAAGAATTGTCCCGAGATTATGTAGATTCTTAAGGTTCAAATGTAATTCCATGTATAGTCGATGTCACTAAGAAAATAGACCAATTCAAGGATCGTTCAGTTAGGTTTAATGTACATAGAAAAATGCACTTATGGTTAGTGCTTGGACTTGATTAAGATGTAAAATTAAATTAAGTTGAACAGAAGTCACTTTGTACAGATTTGTGACAATGCTTGGACCTTTGACTATGGTACAAGTATAAGAAATATGCACACTATTATTATCTATATGATATACAATATAATTGTATCTTATCACCGTGATCTCTGGAGTATTACGAGTACTATAACATATTCAAATGTACAGTCTTCCAGAGTTTTAGTTATACACGTTAGAACTTTTACTTGAATCGTCTTGTCATTTGAACTTTTGGTCTGCAACAATTTAATTTAAAGGTGTTGGATCCGAATTCTAATCTGAAAATGAAATTCCCCATTTTAATCGACAATTAGAATTAAATGTCTTATCACTCTATGAAATGATGTTTCAGTTAGCAGTTTTATAAATGTTTTATATAGCATTCCAAACGAATAAAATGGCAAAGATGTGAAGCGAAACTCCAGGGGATAGAAAAGGTTTGAAAGAAATTGAGAAAGGCTCTAAAATTATGTAAATATATACAGAGAAAATTGCATATAGAAGAAAATAATTGTGAGAAAAAAGCGAATTTTTTATTAATAAGTAAAAATCTGTGTAAACCTGTGAAATTGATGGTAGATTAGATTGTTATAATCTTTCTAGAAATATTACATACGGATGTCCATTGTATATTTTTAATATGCACAGGGATTAATACTCAAAATACTTAAAATACTCAGAATACTTCGTATTCTTTTAGAAAAGTTGATTCCTCTGTTTATTAAAAAGAAATTAGAAAGATGTTCCTTCTCCCCCGGCATTGATGTTACAATGTAAATAGGTAGAATAGCTTTGTTCCATCAAATGTGCAATTTAAATGTACTAAACTCATCTTTCATTGTGCAATGGTTTCTGCTCAGCGAGAAAGCAGTTTTTTCATGAAAAAGTAAATTTAAAAAGTATAATAGCTTCCTGTTTCTTCTAAACAACTTCTTATTTTGTTGACTAAAAACACAACGATCTCATCGAAAAGTCATGTAGACAGCCTGGCGGACTCATTGTACTTAAATTATGTAAATATACAATTTGTCTGTTATAATTAAGAGCCACAGAAAAAGTACAGTATCAGTAGTATGTAGCTATAATTTATTTATTTGTAATCACCTGGGCCCTTTGCATAATACAACCTGGCATTATTAACTTTCACAGAGACTGGAAATTTATAATTGTTAATATAAACTAATCCGCTAAGATGTTTCAGTAAATTGAAAAAAATTGTAATTTGTAGGCACAATAAATAGTCTCAGATACAACTTAAGTAGATTTTGCACAAATACAATTAAATAATCAGTTAATTTTTATTCTTATTGAAATTGCTTAGCGGATTTGTTTCCTAGATCTAAAACCGATTATCTGAAATCTCTATGCAGATTAATCAAGAGTAATTAGTGGAAGATCTAAAAACAGTCTCACTTTTTCCGACTGAATTATTGAATTGTTTTAGAAATGATTTACGAGCGTTTCAATATTGAGAGGTGAATATTATTTTTAGTGTCTTCGTAAAAGTTTTGTATTTGGAATGTCTTGTTGCACTGACGTGTAAAATCGAACAGAAAATAGTTAAAGGAAAATAAGTTGAAAATGTACGAAATAGACAAGATATCAAAGTAAAATATGTGGTTAAGGACTTTTATGTAACAATACGGAGAAGTTTGCAAAAATCTTTTCAAACTTACGATGGAGCTCATAAACTTAAATCGTTCTTACGATTAACAATAAGCTTTTCTCATGATTTTTTGTATATGCTGTCATAGTACATCTATTTGAAGTTTGTGAAAAATGTAACCAGTGGTTATCATCTATTGTACTGTGAAAAAGTATAAAGATATTGCAAATCACGTTATCAAAAGTTGTTATTTTGTATTTTCCAGAAACGATCTAAAAATAATTTCAAAATTGCTAATTATTTGCACATGCAGTAAATGTACAGAAAAAAATAATAAAGCGACTCTGACAGGTTTTTAAATTATAAGTGTATATAGGAAATCGGTTTCAAATTTGATATAAAAAAATTGAAGAACTTCGGGTGCAATTTATTCATTTATTTAATCCATTAAAGAATATAAAAGTGCTTCTATATAAAATGCAAACTCGGATGAAATTCATAATTCAGTACAATTTAAACTGTTTTTATCCGTTCGGATCAAAGAACTCCCTACCTTAAAAAGATATTCCAAGCATTGGTAAACATTAAATATTTACTTAAATATTGGGTCGATGCAATTATAAATGAATGTAAATTTTAGCTAACTAAATGCATTTTATAAATTAAATTGTTTCATTTTTGAAAGCTTAACTTTCGAAAGTGTTTTCGCAATTTCGATCTTTTGTTTCCGCGAAAGAAGTGAACTTCTTTATCAGATCGCCGATTGCAATTTCCCCGTGGACAATGTTATCCCTCGTCCTCACGTTGACGGTGCCAGCACTTCTTTCTTTTTCTCCAACGACTGTAAATAAATTTATAATTATAATTAATTTCTTAATAATGATATTGCGAGGACATTTTTCAGGTAAAATAAAAAAATGGTTACCGAGGATGAAATTAAATTGAGCCAACTGGGCATTCCTGACTTTTTTATTCATTGTATCACTGTCGTCGATGTCAACTTCAGCCATGAAGCCAGCTTCCCAGATTTTTTGTTTGACTTCAAAAGCGTAGTCATTAAAAAGAGGACCGACAGGAATTACCATTACTTGACGAGGCGAGAGCCAGAATGGCCATTTTCCAGCGTATGATTCAGTAAGTATAGCTATCATTCGTTCCACCGATCCCAAAATAGCTCTGTGAATGATCACTGGTCTCGTTTTCTCTCCAGTTTCGCTGAAAAATGTTTAATATAATAAAAAAAATGTTCAAGTATTATTACACTATTATTATTATTGCATTCATCAGAACAAACTTCTTTAAATTAAAAACCCACCTAACATAGGACAGATTGAACCTAATCGGCAATTGGAAATCCAACTGGATCGTGGCGCACTGATGCGCTCGTTTCAAAGCATCCCTAATTGTGATATCAATTTTAGGACCATAGAAAGCTCCATCCTGAGGATTTTCACTCCAGGGTTCTCCGAAGGCATCCAAACTCTCAGCGAGAGCTTTCTCAGCCTGATCCCAAACAGCCAACTCTCCCAAATACTTTTCCGGTCTCGTAGATAAAACGAGATTGAATGTAAATCCAAAAACGCCATATACATGTTTCAAAAAGTCTAAAGCCCCCAACATCTCGTCCTTGATTTGATCAACAGTACAAAAGATGTGAGCATCATCCTGCTGGAATCTTCTTACACGCGTCAATCCCGTCAATGCTCCAGACAATTCATTACGATGCAGGACTCCAAAATCTGCCATCCTCAGTGGAAGTTCCCTCCATGATCTATTTCGAACATCGAAAATCATGCAATGGCCTGGACAATTCATTGGTTTCAGAGCAAAAACTTCCTTTTCAACATCAAAGGAGAACATATTCTCCGAATAATGTTGCCAATGTCCAGAAGTTTGCCAGAGTTTGCTGTTATAAACATTAGGAGTTACGACTTCTTGGAATCCTCGCTTTCTGTACTCCGCTCTGATAAATTCAACTAGAGTATTATAAATATGAGCTCCTCTCGGTTGGAAAAAGCAAGATCCTGGAGACAATTCATGGAAAAAGAAGAGTTCTTGTTCTTTTCCAATTTTTCTATGATCACGTTTAGCTGCTTCCTCCTGGAACTTTTCCCACTCTTTCAATTGTTTGTTATCTGGGAAACTAATTCCATAAATTCTCTGGAGACTCTCAGCATTCGCGTTTCCTTCCCAGTAGGTTGAAGAAGCTTTCGTGATTTTCGCTGCTTTGATTTTTCCAGTGTGTCTCACGTGAGGACCTCTACATAAATCTATCAAAGGTCCACATCTATAAACTGTGGTCGTGGGTGTGTTGACCTTTTCCTTCAGGATACGAACCTTGAATTCATTGTACTTAAACATCTCTAGGAGATCTTCCTTCTTCATTTCGAGTCTTTCGAAAGGCTGCTTGTCCTTGACAATATTCTTGTAGAGACTTTCGAGGTAGGGAAAGTCCAGATTAGAGATTCCTTTTTCTCCTAGAAACATATCGTAATAAAATCCGTTTTCTATTGGAGGTCCGTAACATAAACATCCTCCGTAGACACGTTCCATTGCCTCTCCAAGAACATGAGCACTTGAATGCCAGAAAACTTGCTGAGCATCAGGATCATCGAATTTTAAGAGCTGGAGTTTACAATCGGACTCGAGGGGTCTGTCCAGGTCCCAGACTTGATTATTGACTTTGGAAATTACGGCATTGTCTGCCAAGCCGGAGCTGATGCCTTTCGCGACTTCGTAAGGAGTTGTACGCCATGATTGACCTATTACTTCCTTTCCATCGGGGAGGGTAATTTTTATTTCCTGTGTTGGCTTGGCTGCCAACTCTGCCTCGTACTCTGCTTTAAGTTTGTCGTATAAGTTGATACGATCCTAAAATAGAAGACAAAATTAATAATTAATAAAAATCTTAAAAATATACATAGCATATTAAATAGGAAAAATAAAATAGTATATTTACTACACAGGTTATTAATTTGGATTGATACTATATTCGAATTGCTGAAAAATTCTAGTTTAATATATTTCTTATTTTTATTTTCATGTTTAAATTGAATTAAATTGTAAGGTAAAGTTCTTTTAGTTATCTTAACAAGATAATTTTTTCACTTAGTTTTTTCATTTATTTTCGGTAAGAATTATAATTAAACTATTTTTAATTTTAATTTAACATAATGATTTCAAATTTAAACCCAGCTTATTAAATTAGACTGCTTAATTTTTACATTAAAACAAGAAAGCTAATTTGAATTTGGCGCCATTTTTCCAATTTACTTTCTTACTACGTAATTCAAGAGCGCACTTCATATCTTGCTTATTTTTTAATATCGTCTAATATAAAACATGTAATAGGAAATTCTCTACTGTATAAATTATCTCTTTGATTATTATAAATATATAAAATCGTTACTATAAACAATAATCTTTTCATAAAAATAAAGTTGGTAACTGACATACGTAGTTCCCGGTTCTGGTTCATTCGTGTTCATTCGTGTTCGGTGAAAGCGCGGGTCGGTGTTTTTTCGCTCCGTATTTTTCGTTCTAAATGTCGTTTTTTCATGTGTTTTAGTGCTAAATAACAATCCCAACTTATTTTTCGCATTGAATTTTACAATCACACGCGTTATCAAAAGAATTCGTCGCGAAATACGGTCGTAAAGAGCTTTCAAAGTTTTTCATTGTTAAAATTTTTCATCCAGGAATTTTTTTGGTCAAAAAGTAGAAAAATCAGTGTTTTTTACCGTAATTTTAATAAATTAAGTAAATTTGTGATGTTTTAGTACTTGTTCGATTAGATTTTTCAATTAGAGTCAGTGTCTCGATACAACAATGAAAGGTTAGGGCGAAAAATTCTTATTCACAAAATTTGCGCGCGGACCGTTAAAATTTAAAAAATAGTGCGCAACTTCAGATGCATCGAAATTGAATTTCAGTCACGTGATCAAATCTAGAGAAAATTATATTCAACATTTGCTTGCAAACACGATTTCTCATTCTTTTATGAATGTTTATGAAGTTATGAACAAAAAAAGACATAAATTGAAACCGCTAGTGATAAACAAAATTGAGAACAATAAAAACAGACAACAAAGACAATGAAAGCAATAAAAGTGTCGATTGCTGTTTATTTTTACTGATAGACGATATTTTTCGACTGATTTGCAACGAGTTTCGGATCTTCATGATCGGTAAGTCGCTAAAAATATATTTTATTGTGAAATGAGATTTGTTTTTATTTGTATAGTGTTATATTTGGAAGATTTTTTTCAAAAGTTAAGTTCTTTCGCTTTTTATAAGCAAAACTTAAGCCAAATAATAGATAAAAATAATTCCAATAATTAAATTATTAATAATTATTAATAATTAAATTAGCAATTACTTAATTACATGATCAGGTATTTTATCTATTTCTTAAATTTAATCAAAAATAGAATATAAAAAAAATTAGTATACAAATTTATATACCTGAATATAAGCAGGCCAGGGTTTGAGTTCCGAAACAGAACTCTTCTCAGTAGCATTTCCTTTTGGCGGCTTCATTTTTTTCTAAAAGAATAAATACAATAAAATCGTTAAAAAGTGAAATGCAGACTTATGAAATACCTAGATTAAAAAATTTAACTTTAATAACAGTAATGACAAAGTCATAAACTGTATGAGTCACGTTTGTATGGTATCCGCGATACAGGTAAAAATTGAAGTTGCATCAGATGCATCAGATTATTGATCACGTTCACTGCACTGGGAAATGACTATTCTCTGAATATAAACAAACAGAATTAATTACCGAAGAAGCTAATGAATTGTTAATAATTACAAAATCGAAAGGAATCACTCGGGAAAGCGAAAAATGGGATTAGAATTCGATGTAACCAACCGAAGCGTATGTCCATTTATTTCGGGTTTGAACAACGTTAAACAACCGTGATCGCAAAGTAGTCAACATGTTTGAATTGAAATTTGATATAATTAACATAAAACATTATGAATTTAAATATTTATGCCTTTTCGTCTTTTAATTGCACGTTCTGCACTCCGTTCACCACGTCGTCCACCATCCTTGCAATGAGGTTAGAAATTCTTTTTATACAGACGATTTTACCCAAAGATATTACACATATGGATATATGTGGTTATTTTGTTCATTTGATTACCTAGATACGGTAGAGTAGAGAAAAATTATTATCTTTAGTTCTGCTGAGAGATGACGCTGCCTGTCTATTTTTTAGATTTTTCATTTTTTTTCAAATTGCTGCCAGTTGAATTTCAAATTCAATAAAATTTAAAAACAAAATTTTGAATATATTTGCAATTTTGTGCTTAGCCTGCTCAGTAAAAAGTGTATATGCAGATTTGTCACTTCAACTTTTAATTGTAAATTTTTAGAACTTGTTTGGATATTTTTTGCATTATAAATAGAAGAGTTAAAATTTAACTTTTGAAAATTTGTTATAAACAAAGTTTAGGGTAGTTTCTCGCGATGATTTGGGTGAAAATCTTAGACAAAAAAAAATGGTCGATCCTGCCAGGATTCGAACCTGGAATCTTCTGATCCGTAGTCAGACGCGTTATCCGTTGCGCCACAGGACCTTATAATTAATCGGCCTGTAAATATTGTTTATTACTTGCAAGAAATTAAAATAGTTAAAAGCGAACTTATTTCAGAAGAAAACTGCGTAATTTTGAAAATGAGAGTAATAAGGATTGAATTTACTAAGCTTTTTCAATTAGTCAATATCGACATCTCAAATTATGTTCCTGTTAGGTAATAATATAAAAACTATGGAGACTTTTTTTAAAAAACTTTTATTCTAATTTTCCTGAGTTGTAAAATTAAATTTAAAAGGTTCGTTTGATACATCAGAGGTAAATAATTTCTTTATAGAAGTTCGGGTAGTCGTAGATTTTTCTGTTTCGTTTGGTTGATTTTCCGGAAGAAGAGGTTCATCTGGATTACGAGCTTTCTTTAAAAATAAGGACTTTTTATTTGGAGTGACTGAAGGCACAAATTTGACGGTTGCATTCTTTTTCTTAAACTTTAACTCATCTTCTGCCATTTTCGCCCTGTAGTCGCCAAACGTGTTCCTCATTATTTGTCGTTTTTTAATAAACGAAGCTGAATCGCTTTTTAGCGTATTGAGATTTTTGCTGGCAATGTACACTTGTTTATCTGTCATTGTTCCATCTACTAGGAGAGATTGAAGCTGCTGAATGCACCATAGAAGTTCCACTTCGAATCTGTCCTCTACCTCTAGAGGAAGACCACTTCTTGTGGATTCTGTAGATATCGAGCTTAGGGTGCTACTCACAGCTTTGGAATTTTGCTCCAGTGTTGGAGGCAATTTTTTCCCCACCTGAAATTTTAATTTAGAAAGAAGTTTGCAAGTTTTAATAATCTAAAATCTTTGAAAATCTTTGAAAATCGTTCCAAGATTTTCCGATAATATTTTTCCAATCTCTGGGAGTAAATATGTGATAATTCTAGGTCATGTTATTTATTTCTTTTGCAGTAAAATTTCAGAAGAAAAAGCAGGTCTAATATTCTGCTTTTGAAGCAAATTATTTTTAGGATAATAAACTAGTAATTTTGGCTCAATATAATTAGATATTGAATTTAAGTAATGAATCACGTTTTTCTGAGAATTTTGAGTGTATTTCTAATAATTAAATTATAAGCCTTTGTTGAGAATGTTTATTTTGACATAACCTGAAACTATCTTTACATTTGAAAGCTTAGAAAGTATGTCGATGTTTAATAAAAGCAAATTATTACCTTCTTAGCTTTTGGGGACATTTTTCTTGTTGATAATCGGTAATTGTGCGACTAGAATTTCACAACATATTTTATAAAAGTAATTTTTTGAAAATTTTACTTGATTCAATGAGATACTTGTCAACAATAGGAACAATGCTCCACGTGCTTGTGCATGAAATACTTGTGTCCTTGTGTGGGAGCTGGTTTCTTGTATAGAGGTTTCTTGCTAAGGAAGTGCTGACATCTATTTCAATTGCGGGAATGTTAAAAAAATACTTTAATACTAATCATTTTACAATTTTTATATGATATAAAGTCTGATAAGGTACAGAATAATTTTTAGTAAATCGAAATTATCTTTATCAATATCTTTTATTTCAATTTTAAAAATTAAGAATCAATCCTTTTTTAATTATCATGGATTACTATTTTTTTTTTGTTAGAAAAGAAGAAAATTTTCCTAGCAATTAATTATTACTTTCATGTATTCACTTTTTGAAAACAATGTAATTTTGCACATTTAGGGAAGTTGATTTTTTTTTGTATTAGGAATTAGGATTGTATAAGCAAAATACTACAAGAGTTACTTTGAACTTTTATTACATACACTGTGGCTGTATAGAAATATTATACAAATTCGAAGATACTCGAGGAAATTCGGGAACGTTAAACCTAAGATTTTCATAACATATACAGCAGAGCAACGTGTAACAAATGCTTATATAGGGAGTTTTCCAATTTCTTTTTTTTTAATTTATAAATTATAAAATTCAAAATAGAAAAATTAACATCAACAAAGTGTTATAAATGTTCATTAATATAATGAATTAAAGTAATATAGTTAATATAATTAAAGCACTCTCACATATATACGTTCTGCTGTATTCTTCAATAATAAATAAACCTATCAGTTTAAAAAAAATAATTAGTTTATTTTCACAATATTTTAATTGATTATTAGTTTTAAAAAAAGACTTTTCGTATAAAATTTGCAAAGTAAATTCAGAAAACTCCCTTTATAGATTGATACAACACTAAAAATACGAATTGCGTTGAACACACTCCAAAGAACAGTGTTTTCAGTGCAATTCTTGCAATCAACATCATTTCGTATCTCTAGCACAATATAATTTAATTTTTTAAATCACTAGAAAATATATTTTTTCATAAAAATATATTAAGTTTCTTTATCTTAAAGAGTGGTTAAAATTTCTAGAAATGTTGGGCCCTTTTTTTCTATTATTGATGCAATAAAATGATTCAAATTAATAAATAAGAAAAAAAAAATTAAAAACATTAAAACCGGAATATAATTGAATATTTTTATACTTTTGTTCTAGAGATACGAATCAGGGCGTGAATAATTATTTACAAAGTGCGTTCGTTATTGCAAATCGCACGCTTTGGTATTGATTGAATGTGTAATGCACATACGAGACACAACATATGCTCAGTTATTACATACATACGTATGACTCGTTAGAACTTCGAAACGTTACGACTTACGACAGTGTGAATACTAAAATACTTACAATTTATCAATTACAATGTCAGTGGAATTTTACGTCGTTTACTATTTATATTATATTATATTATAATATAATTTCTTGGGCCTGAGTATATTACGATCTGTGGATTTCTCTTTCCTCTTAAATATACAACAATCTTTCTTATCTTATGTACACTTGATACAAGAAGCCTTTTTTGTCCTTCCTTCATACATTTAAATGTACAAAAGTTAAACACTTCCGTTCTCTTTTCTACGATCCCGAATTTTCATTTATACAATTAAAAAACAAATCACAATTTAATTATCTAAATATTTAAATAATAATTTAACATATTCTGTTTTAAAAATAGCGTTGATTTTTTTTTAATTTCAACGTGCCATTTTGATAATTTAAAATTTACATCAAGCATTTCATTTTTTAATTAAAAAAAGCTGATCAAAATTGAATATACTGTGAGTAAACTCATTTGCATATACCGTAAATTGGATTGAATATACCATTATGTTTTAGAATTAATATACAGCCATATTAAAATTAATGTACTTTCTATTAACATCAATATATCTTATATTAATTCTAAAACATATGGTAATATATTAAATTTAATTCACGGTATATGCAAATGACTTTACAAAATGTATATTAAAATTATATTAATTTTGCAAACATTTTTAACAGTGTAAAGCTGTGCATTTTTGTTAATAATTTAATTTATTTAAGCTTTATCGGTATCGTAGGAAATGTTTGAAGCTCTGCTCTTCATTTTTCGATAGACTGATTATCATTACATGATGAAAGCAGTCGACGTCGTCAAAGGGGGTTTGTTATATGTACATCGTAGGTTTAGGGGACGGCACTATGGACTTCCTGTATCATGGTGTAAGGAGTCACTGTCACTTTCGATAAAAGATACAAAACTGTCTGTACTATCGGGATGCTGGCCCATATCTGGCCCCCCTCCTGGATGATGGGGTCCAGGGGGTTGAAGGGGCCCACCCCCTCCTATTCCGTCGTTCATGGGTCCACCGAGCATTCCCGGTGGGGGTAAGTGGGGCGGTGGTCCTCCATGCAGATCGTAACCATGCATCTGCAAAAGAAATATAAATAATTAAATCCAATATCCATATAAAATATATTTCTAATATTTTTGTTTTATTCTGGTTTCAGATTTTTGATAATATTCTTTTGGACCGGAAGCTATATGAATGGGCAAAAGAAAATCAATATTCTTTGGAGTCTGAGTTCTTTGGATTCTTGTTTTGTATTGCGACAAAATAAAATTAAGTTTGGTGAGTTTATTTACATACATTGTTGAAAGAGAAATAATTTGCAACTAATGCACGGAAACAATAAATGATGGAAAATTTACTTGACTCTCTTAGACTTTGGAATAGGCCACAGAGTTCTAAAAAATTTGTATATCGTTTATTAAAAGGCCGGGTAAACTTCTACTACATATTATTAAATAAAAAAGCAAGCTCATAAAAACTTACTTGAGAAACTAAATGGTGAAACGACGGAGCATTGGGATCTAATCTTTCCAAGTCCGTATGTAGGGCAAAGTCCGAGAGTGCTTTCCATGGTGGTTGGTAGGCTTGCACTTCCAAGGGTGTCATTCCAATGGGACTTTCATGTCGTACAGGACTACTAGCCACCATTGGAATCCCATGCATTCCACCGAAACCCAGTTTTCGCCCGTCCTGCAACGGAAAATACTTCGTAATATTAAATAATTGTCTTGAGATCCTTCGTAAAGTAAAAACAATGAATAGTTGCTTCTCAATATGATGATTTTGAATTATAAATTGAAATAAGATAACATAGACCAAGTTTTGCACAGATCAATTTGAAAGTATACTAATTCAGGAAAAAAAATGGTGGAAAATATTATAATTCACTACCTTCTCTTGTTGCATCTGTTGCTTCATGGCTATCGTCTTCTTCTTATCTTTGCACCTTTTGTTCTGGAACCATACTCTAATAACCCGAGGACTTAGTCCAGTCATTTCCACCAATTGTTCCTTCATAAGTGCATCAGGTCTCGGATTCTGATTATAACAATTTCTTAGGGTGTTCAGTTGCTTCTCGTTGAGTACAGTTCTCACCCTTGTCGGTTTCCCATCTGAACCACCACCACCTTTGTGTCCTCCTGATCCTCGAGCACTTCCTACGGCCTTATGAGAACCACTCTCTGATTCCGAATCTAAAAAAATTGATCCTCTTCATTACAATTTTTGACTAATTATCTTTTGGATATACAATATATACATGTGTCATCGTTTATGATGAAACACACTATTGCTGACAAATTAAATCCCAAAATATTATGTATCCGATGTAAAATATAATATTGTTACTATAGTAACAAGTAATTTTGAATTATCCGCAATTTGTTGATCGGACTTCAAATAAAACATGACACTAGGATTTTGTGTGTATTAAAAAAAATATTATTCCATCATCGTAATTGCTGCTCACATTCATCAGAGTTAAAGTCTAAAATTTTTCATGTCATTTCTCCACTGGTTAAATAATTAAATTACGTATCGACTCTGTGCCAGTAAATTTGGCTGAACTATTTTTCTATATCGATAAATGATAAGTTAAAACTTCCCTAGTGGAAAAACCATAATAGAGAACTCCTTTCACCTTTTCATTTTCGATCAGGACGATAAAGTGCATTAATAAATGCCAACGGCTTTGTATTAGACACTTTATGCAGTTCCTATTCAATAGAAGTGGATGTGATTGTTCAAGCAAGTCTGAAAAATATTCTTTCAACTTTCGACAGACTTGAACAAACACATACCTTCGAATGTTCGAAACCTTTCCGAGTTTAGCTGTTTAGGAGGTCTGTGGTCTGGATGTCTAGAGGTCTTTAAGGAAATGTCGAAGCCAGTTTGTATTTTCGCAATATAATTCTCTGTCCTTTTTTTACATTCGATTCCGATCGTTTCTTTAACTGTTTGTTTAACTGCACTATCGCAAACCAATCTCCACTCGATCGTGTCGGATGATGACGCAGCGTCGGGAGATAGCTTTTGGACTCCAGATTTGTGGTGTTGTAGAGGCACTCGATATCTTCCTGAGCGAGCAAGGTGTGTACTGTTGGACACGAAGCGGCAGAAGATCAAAGGTGTCAGCCGCCATTGAAACTGCCGCTTCTTCATCCACTTTACACATACTCCCAAGAATGCCTCGAGTACCAACATGTCGAACTTCGTATTCCGGATTTCGTATGAAGATCGAAGTTCAGTCATCACCAAGTATTCCACTAGAGTCTACGCAACTTTTTTTTTTTCTTTTCTGATTTTTTCCTTTATTTCTTTCGGTTCCGTTTGCTAACCCGTTTTATTTATCTCTTTCTCCTTCCCAGTAGACCTTGCAGACCACTATTTGGTTAGGACGCAAAAATAGGCTTTGGATTTCATTTGCTCGGTTCGGTTAGCCTTCTGTTTTACCGAGGGTAAACATCAGTACAACCGATGGCCACAGGTCGAGCTTGAAAGTTAAAATGGTACTTGGATGTCTAGAAATCTCATCGGCGACGACCTCGAGTCTTTCCCAGTTTCGAATCTCTTTTTGTGGTTACTTTCCTGAGTCTTTTTTTGAAGAGACAAAAAGGAAAATAAATTTCGGGTAGAAAAGAATCTTGGGATAGAGACATAGCAATATAGAGTAATATAGTCGGTTGTATTTAGTTTGTTTCATTTTTATTACACAAAAAAAACAAGGTTTGAAACTGTTTACAGTTTAAGTCAGTTTTTAGTCTTTCAAGACTGAAAAGTCTTAAAACTTCTTAAAACTGATTTAAACTGTAAACACTTTCAGACCTTGTTTTTTCTATAGATAGAGCGATTGTTGAAAAATATCTCATTACACGGAATTTAAACACTTTAGTCACCTTTCATTCCTGACGAAGAATTAATGACAGCATTGATTAAGGAAATAGGTAGAAGAATCTTTAATCGAGTAATTAATTAGTGTCCGATCTCATGAAAAAAAATATTTTTCATCAATGTAAAAACACCCATTTGATTATAAAACAAATCTTAATTTCTTTTATCATCGTTCTAAGGAACTGTAAACCTTTTGATGAAGAAGAAATTCCAATAATTTCGTGCCCAAGCATAATAATTTCGACACGCGATGATCAAAAGAGTGAGAATTCTCGAAAATCCACATCGGTATCTGAGAAATCCTATCTCGAGTATCATCTCTGTCTACTTGAATCATGATAATCTCTTGGTTCTTGGCCGATCGTTAAGGAGGATAATGCGTGCGATGCCTCGCTCGCGTATAAAGGATTTCTTACTAATGAGAAATAGTAAAAGAAAAAGTCGTGCGTCGCTGTGTGCCACAGTAGTTGGCAGGATGGTGTTACATTTGACACCTTCTCCTCGACGATGGGAAGGACTCGTCAAACCACTACTGTCGACAAGGTGGAACCAGTCTGAACTTTATGTGTCAGCGTGTGTGGTACCCCTTGTGGTGTGTATAAGCGATTTCAGTGCCAAATTATAATATCAAACTGTTAGTTCTGTTCTTAGTTGCCCGTAGTCTGGCTACCGGACGTTCCAGTACTAACAGAATTGTAAAGAACTTGTTGATGCGAGAAATTATCGCGAGAGGAAAATCTCTATTGCCAATGTTTGTGCATCTACATGAAATATATCTGTATGTGACATGAAAAGGCAAGGCAACGGCAATATATATACAATTAGTAGAAAGAGAAAGCTTTATTTTAATGATTGAATGAATGACCAACATTTTTACGTCTGCAACTATTAATTCCGTGGATCAATAAAACGATTAATGCTCGCTTGAAATCTTTTTATTGCTCACCAAATGAGAGTGAAGGAAACTGAGTTTCATAAAATTTATTCTGGGAATTTATTAGTTTTATTCCATAGTTTTTATTGAACAGCTTTTATTTCATAGTTTTTATTTTATCATTTTATGCTTCGTACTGTGTTTTACAGTTACGGAAAAGTGATTCAATTTTTTATCCAGAAGCGATCAGAAGTGAATTCATTAAAGATTTATTATTCAATGAGAAGAGTTGAGATTATTATAGAATTTTATTCATTCATTTGTATAGTGGAAATTGTCCTCCCTCGCGTGTATTATGTATGATCACGTGTCTGTGTCCATTTTAAGCTCCCAAAATCCAAGAATTACCAAGGGAAGCTGGTCAAGCTTCAATGGTGCTAATAATTTCAATTATCAACACCTGATGATTATACTCGTTGATCCTAACACAACACAAAGAGGCCAAAGGTCCCTTTGTGATTAGCTTTGTATGAGCAACCCTTACGAAATTGGTCAGACTATTTTAAGTCACTTAATCCCAGCCACTTTCTCATTAGTCCACCACACCATTTCTCAACCATCCACGAAATTTTCACGGCAATATATAAAACATCCCATAATCGTGTGTGTCATTATTAATTGAATTATAATTCTATAATAGAGAATTAGAGAACACAAATCCTAAATGTCATTTTCATCACATGCAAATTTTACATTTATCTTCGGATTAAAATTGTATATCTTTGGGATTTAAAGTCTCGCAACATCATTTTTAATTCAATCTAATTTTTTGTGGCTTAGAGACTCACCAGACATTGAACCATCATTCGCATGTAGATGATGATTGTTATTGGTGAGAGTAGCGTTATTGTTGTTTTCATTTCCGGCCACACCACCTGGTCCAGAACAGAGTTTTTCTCCTTCTAAGACATCGTGGTCATGCCTGCAGAAAAGTCCATCATGTCGTAACGCAAACTCATCCCCAGGAACAAGTTGCCTCATGCAAGCTGAACATCGAAAACAATCGATGTGATAGATTTTACTTTTCGCCCTCATCACAAAGTCGTTTTTACTGAAGGACTGACTGCACTTATCGCACTTGGTACCAAATAACCTGAAAGAAACATAGAAATTAATTTACATACTCTGAATTTTAACTAATATAGACTCAATTATTCTTTGAAAAATTGAATCTTTAGAATCTTTCAAACAAGAAAAATATTTTTAAGGAGCACGTCAGTATTTTAAAAATGATAGTTACAAATATAACATTCGGGACGGTTTAATTTTATATTTGGATAGACACTTTTTAAATCGATGATGCTAGAATTTGCAATATTCGTAAACGGTGCGGAACACCCACGCGGGTGGCGAGAAAAAGGCGTTCAATGGTCGTTTTTGACTTTTGACTTGACGTGACAGGAACAACAAACTCGTTCGCGTCACTCGTATGTCGTTCTGGACTTGTTTTTTTCAAACTCGTTTAGCAACTCCGGAATTTCAGCCGGATATGTGCGTCGAGTTCTCGCTCGAGCTTCCCGACATCTGATGGATCAATTCAAATAAACATTGCGTCAAGAGCAAAAAATGTTTGCATCAATGCTCATCCACAATGACGTTTCTTTTTTTGATTCAAGGAAATAGAGCATTACCCAAGAGATCATAGTTGTTTAATGCAGATTCGCGATTGATAATTACTTTAATTAGTTTAATTTATTAGTATATTTTATTATCGTATTCTTACCTAACATAATCGCGCTTGCAATAAGTTTTGCCATCGCGAACGAAACAGGTACAGCTTTCATCCAAAAATTGTTGACATTCTGCGCACTTTAGGCACGCAGCATGCCATTCGAGATCCGGCGCTACCCTCAAGATCCATTGATCGTGAATGCGACCCCCGCAACCGACGCAAAGCGAGCTTCTGCTTTCTGAAAAATACAATTTTTATATTAATTTTTGGGTGCACAGTCAGCAGTTAAATATATTATAACAATATATTCTATATTATTATAATATGTTCTATATTATAATACATAGACATATATTCTTTTTGAATTTATATTACTTATTCCGGTTATAAGTAATAATTTTTACATGGATAAGAAATATCAGATATATTCATAACAGTATCAAATATATTCATAACGATATCAAATATACTATCCAACTTTGCATTTATATATGTATATAAATCAATTGATTTTACCTGATATCAAAAAAGAATCTATCGAATTGATTATTCTTGTAATTGAGGCTCTTTATTCAGAGATAAATAATTCTGTCAGGATTTAGTTAATGATAATGGCTTGTTGGAATAGTGATCTGCCGACAAAGCAAGAAATGTTACACCTTGCGTGTATATATTACTTGTACAGATATAATCAATGTTTCCCTACATGCATGAAAAACACGCGGTTTTTATATATGTACGTACATGTATATCACAAATATATACAACTCAACGCTTTCCATTTTTATAGAATTTTATAAGCATACAGTGCAAACTGTATTAGTAAAACAAGTATATTTTCAATGCTCTTAGTAAATTTTCAATATATGTATATATGTATTGTATACAACATTATCTCTTGATAATCACAGTGACATACATTTTGATTATTGTAATCAGTCGTCATATATTCTTGTGGCTATCAAGAGACTGTTAAGACTTGAAAAGAACTTCCGAGGATTTTAAGACACATTTATTCGAAATATTTTTAATGATTTCAAGATATTTCAAGTGACACAAAAAATTCCAAGGGATTTTAACCCTTTCATATCCACCCAATAGTTTTTTACCAAAATATCTTTATAATATATATTTTTGCTCATAAGTCACATGACTTGGCGCTTGTAACCATTACTTCAAGTTTCCAGGCGTCACATTAAAACACTAACAATTAAAATTAATTGTTCGTATAGCAGATAAAATAAAAGAAACTGATAGTAAGAAACGTTTATCTATAACTGGCTAAAATTAATTTTTTCTCTGTTTTCAACACTGAGGTATCTACAAAAAATGAAAGTCGGTAAGATAAGAATCGAATAAGTAATGCATGGTCTTAATTTGTCCTAATTTCGAATTGTCTACTATTTTCCGTCCGCTTCATAATTATAATTCCTGGAAATATATTCGTGAGTTTATTATTTCATTTGGTCGCCTTCATTGCAATTTTTTTATCAGACCTTTGTTTTGCCTTCACGAGACCTTTCCAATCATGGTGAGGGAAAAGCCAGTGGTGGCTTGCTCAAAGTTTACATTTGTCCTTTAGTTCGGTATATCGACTCTCAATAATCAGAGAATAATAATAATTCTAAGGAAAACCATCAAATCCAAAATGTTACTCGATATGTACATAAAAATACATTAAATTCTATATGTAAATAAACAGCAGAATATATGCTGTGGGTTCTTCTGAGATAATTGCAAAACTCTAAAAACTGTTTGTTTTCCTCTGATATTTTGAATCCCTTTCCATCAAATATTCTCTTCTTCTTTTTCCAATTAATTTTTTCCCCTACTGGGGCTAAAAAATTAACGTACAATGCAAGAACAAAGCTAAAACAAATAATTTCGATAACTGATCAATAGGCATTTTAAAAAAACGATGACAGCCCCACAGTCTCCGTTTTTTTATCCCTGAAAGCTGAATTAAATCATGCAAACATTGCTGGCTAAGGTACAAAGTTAAATTCCTCTCTTTTTCTCTTCCTCCTGATTTTTTCTTTTATCTTTTTTTTTTTTTGCCGGGAGTGAGAAAGAGAATCAGGGGCGTCCACATGGGCGGTGCTTTCAAGACCATTCAGCACATTCAGGGTTTCCAGTCTCCGCCCAGTATCCCGGAATTGAACCTCTCTTATAAATGTGGCGCGAGCGCGTTGGTGTTTCGTGTTAAGCGTACAGAGCGTTGTGGTATGCGCAAGCCACATCGTGTCCTTTCAATTACCCGAAGATCTGGGACAAAAGCGTAGACGGAAAACCGATGCTTCCGTTTTCGAAGATCTCCTTGGAGATTAGCAGAGACGTGAAAATGAAAGGAAATATGCTAAGTGTCCTCGGGTTCAAGGTCACAGGAAATGCGCCGAGCTGAATAGTGGAAATTGATAAAAGGAATTGAAAAACCCTGGAAAACGAGGTTCAGTGCTTTTAAAGCCACGTGCTTTCATTTACGCGTTGGGTGTAATCATTATATTAGGAAATACAAATTAACCCGGGTATACAATTATAACATATACATATATGTATTTTATGCAATATGTATATTTGGAATCATAAAAATTTTGAAGATTAGGAAAATATCCATAAAGCTGGATAAATATAAATTTAATGAAATATTTCAGTTAAAACAAACGAAACAAAAAAACAAACAACTTTTCTTATCTCTGTCATTATTAATTGACATGCTATATATATAATCTGTGGATTCTATATATGTCGATTTTCTTATCTATTATTTTACGAATTGTTTCTATAACATATGATATTAACTTAATGTATCTTTACATTATTTATACGCTACATTTAGCTCGACGACAGATTGAATTTCAAAGTGACAAATTGCAACACAGATGTTCTTGGCTCTGAGACAATTAATTGCAAACCCGGTTGGAATGTTTTGTTCAAATTGATTTACAGCTTAAAGAGAACGTAAAGGACTTGAAACATAGATTGATAATTATTAATTATAAAATTATCAGTCCAGTATTTATTATAGCACAATTTATTTAGCTTGTTTTTAAAGTTACATATATATATATATATATATAGCAAATAGAGGTAGAACAGAAAACGTAAATTATTTTGAACCATATCCTATTAATCAGATGTCCTTTATAGAAATTAACACCTTGTACAAAATATCTTTGGAAATAAAATCTCAGCAGATAAAGATCGGAACAACCAATTCAGGTTGAGATTTGTTTCTGTCACCTCACTCACTGCGGTAGATCCGCGAGAGGTGTTACAGGATCGCGACCACCGTGAAAATTTTTAACGTCAGGTTATGGAGGTGAAGGGGGGGGATAAAGATGGTGGTACAAGGACAGGAGTCAAAGGCAAGGGCAAGGTCGGCTAAGATCAAAGAGGATCGAACCGGAGTGTTGGCGGTGTCCCATTAGCTTCCAACAACGACAACCACCTCGCCTGGTATAATCTTTGAGACCCGAGTAGGTGTAGAATTTAACTATAGGTACTGTGTCCTCGTGCCGCGTACCAAACAAGGATAAATGCTTAGGAAATGGTAGATCAAAAAGAGAAAAACGGTATTCAAGGTGGCAGTCGCAAAAATATATCGATATAGTATCCTCCGAGAATTTCCTTTTATTGTTTCTGTGTTCGCCTATCTGGGCATATCCAACGTTTTTTCTTCCAATATTCCGTGTATCTACATTCTCAGTTGAATTCCGCGAGGTCTTTGCATTAAAAAAATGATATATATATTTAAAATATAATTATTAGATGAAATTAATGAATTTTAAAATGAAAGTTTGATACTAGTTGATACCATCTTTAAATTTAAAGACTGCAAACTGGAACTATCATATAGTTCTTAATTCAAGAATTCGTCTGTGGGTTCAAGAGGATGACCTCATAAATTTCTTTGCGACCAGGAAAGGATCGGTAGAAGATTCATTTTTTGTTCATCTCTCTTTAGATTCTCTCTAAAAAAGAGGGAGATGAAACAAAAATAAAATATTGTCTCCTGAAGATAAGTTATATGTTCTTATGAACATCAAATATGCTCTTCAGATTTTCCCATCTCGTAAACTGCACTTTTTTTTTTAAATGCTTTTTAGCGTACTTTTTTCAGTTTATTGAACTTTAACCATTTGTGTTGTGAATAAATGTGTGTGGATGAAACATTTCGATGAAAAGCATCATGTTTTTGTTCCACAACACGAATACGAATGAAAAAGATTCGAAAATAGTATCGAGAGCTAACATTTCCATCAGTCTGTCGTATATATACATTCTTTTTACGATTTTCTCTGGTGGCGCCAGTCACTAAAGCTTCAACATTTTATTATATGCTGTCACCACTCTACTGTGACAGATTACGGAGATAACAATATTCCATCATAAATCACATTCTAAAATATAATTTTTATTATACTAAAGCCGCACTTTGTTAGTTAACAGACCTTGTCGGCGTTTTTATACCACCTGCTTTATATACTCGTAAAAAATAACATTTCTAAAATTCTTTCCTTTTTCTGTTGCAGGTTCACGAATCGTATAAGAAAATAATGATGGAAATTTAAATGGTGAGTCTTTGAATGTTTTAGCGCCAAAATTCATTAATTATATTTTGAGATCAAATCGTAAACTGATCGACTTTTCTTCGAATGATCGAAGAAAAGTCGATCGAATTGACCCTGAAGAATAATCGTAAAATGGTATACTGGAGCTAAAATTCCAAAATCTCATATTACAAAATAAATCAAGGAAAAATAAAAAACAAGGTGCCAGAGTCAATGAATTCTCTTAAGTAATTGAGACGTAATTAAACGCTTTATCAATCTGAGCTTTCGCTTTCGAGTCAAACGTAAATCCGCGCAGTAATAATATATTCGTGCATAAAACTGGTATCAGAAGCTTTGAATTAATTATCGAACGATTATTACATTCGGAAAGATATAATCTTTCGCGTCATTGAATATCAGACTTTTCGATTCCCGATTATTATATCCATGTCTCATATATTCCGGGAGCGGCCGAATTTGTAAACGAAGTATAGTTAATCGATGATTTCAATCCTGTGCAATCAACCGTCTCGATTTCGTTGGGCAAGATTGATCTTGGGTTACGAGTTAAAAACAGGATCCGCATAACATAACGGCGGCTCGATGAAGTTGAGAGGCAACTGAACATGAGAAAAAGACAGACGGATGTAATAAAACGGAGAGGAAAGAGACACCTCGGCAGGGCCGTCTTTTCAATTTTAAATATAGGAAATAATCAAATTTTTTAAAGTTAAAATTCTATTAAAAGTATCTTTGAAAATTCAAGGAGAAAAAATTATATAACAAAAATAAAATTCATTGAATTTAATACTATGACACAAATTGTCTAAGTAATTTCTATACAAATGTAATATAATACGATTATTTTTTATATAAAAAGCAGAGTTAGTTAATATTTTTGCTGGAGCTTTTATTTTTTGTTTAGAAATAAAAAAGATATAGTAAAGTCGGTGATTTAAAATCGGATTAGAGAAGAAGGGACTTTGTCAAACGTCTTTATTTTTCCTGAAGTGGAGAGAGTAAATATTGAAGGGTGGGAATTAAGGGATTAAGTTCCACCTGTTTTGTCCCCGACTACGGCCCTGTTTTGAAGTAGCATGCATCTATAAGAACGAGGGTGGCGAACGGCGCCGGACCGCGTGTCCTGGATGTCTGGTTGGCAGTTCAGAGGCGCCGACCGGGTGTCCCACGCGTTCGTTTGGTATTTCATTAACACCTCTGCTAATTATTTCCCTTTTTTGTCATCCTTGAATTTCGTAGTAGTCTCGAGAATGCCCTCTGCAGGGCTGTGGTCACAATTTCTTCGACCTTTTCGATATAAACTATATAAAGCCCCAAGAATTTTTTTTAGATCCTATAAATAAACTGTGACTTTTATCGGAAACTCTATTGCCCATTTTTCTTATTTTAACTGCTTTTATCAGCAACTGTCCGTCCAGAAATTGCTCTATTTAGCACCCTGTTTAAAGTGGGGTTTTGATGAGGCCCTGGTCGGGATTTCTATTCTCAATAAAAATATTTTAATATAATTAGGCATTTATGGGACGACGTAGTAGTAACATGTCATTAATACCAATTTTATATTGGCATTCCCACCTTAAAATAAAAATATAAGTAACAATAAAACTGAAATCAAATATTGCAAATCATGAAACTGGCTAGGATCTCATCAGGACCCCATCAAATTGAATGAAAATCTCGAAAATTAGTTTAAAAAAATGCTTATTCAGATAAAAGTGGGGGATAAGAAAATTTGACTAAAATCCACGGGAAGGTAGAATGAGGGGGGGGATAGGGGGAGAATGATAAGAAGAAGGTGGAGCAATGGGGTGAAAGTAAGGGTTCTTCTAGTGCAGATTTCGGAAGACGAGACGTCCGTTCTCCGTCGCAGGAAGATATCTCGACGCACTAAATTTAGGATGTGTGCTTAAATGAACGAAAGGCCGTCCTTAGATATCCCGATGAAATTTATGTAGGTGTTGGCCGTGGTTTTTATCAGCGACCGGCATTCCTCGGCGTTCTCCCGGCGCCCCGGCGTCGCCGAAGAGCAGGTTCTAATTCGTGTGATTCTGACTCTGACTCAGTTTCTCTGAAGCCGGTTCACCCGCCAAAAGGGAGAACTCAAGGGGGTTGATTCGATTGCAACCAAATTAAAGACAAAGAAGTGTGTTGTTAAATTAGCAAAAAATAATAGTCATACTGATGCAATAATGTCTATTTGTTTACTAATTCAATTTAGTAATCATTTTTACTGCCAATTAGTTAGAAAATTATAATTCACAGTAAAGAAAAGTATTAATTTATTTAGTAAGGTGATCATTGATTTAGTCACCCTTACCAAACGAATTAGTAGTCACTAATGTGTTTCAATTATATCTCTTATATTTTGGTTTCGATTATATCTCTAATTGGTTTTCATTTAAGTAATTTGTTTATAGAGTTATTAATTGAGTAATATAATCCTCGCTTGAAAGCTTTGTGTATTTCAATCACGCGTGGGTTATTTTAATTCAAACAAAAATATTGAAAGTACAATCACATACAATCAAATCTAATTTATTTATAAAACCTTTTTAGGCTCGAGCAATTTTTTATTATTTTGGAACCATTATAGAATTGCATTTAGATTTCTGAAGTGGAATTCCGATTTGGCGTGTGTGTAAAGCTTCGTGTCGAAACGGTTTTGTGTAAATTTTCTTCAGCAGAATTGTACATCAATTTCTTTTTTTTCCTATGATTTCCTGGTTTTATCCTTGGAGTTGTATATAAGTCCGCATATATTTTGCGGTAAAAATAGGTGAAATAAGGCGGCCGATTCTCGCCTGTATATCGCAAATTAAAGACGCATTCTTAACTAACCGAAGTCCTGGCAAGATGCCAATTAGCAGCTTCTCCTTATCTCTTGTCGACGCGGTACCATACCTTAGGCGCACCACAGTCTGTCACACTAATGATTTTCCAGTGATTAGGAGCGCACGATTCGTCAGAATAACGTCTTTTAAATTCGTGTTCTTTGCCCTGTCTGGAATTTTAATTTCAATTCGTAAAACAACTGTATAATATCCGTTATTAGCTTCATCAAATATCAAATCAGAATCAAATATGCGTTAGAATATATATTTCACTCTCTTCAATAAATCTCTACCACATCATATATAGACTATAATAGTTCTCAAATTCCGAAAAATTAAGATAAAAAGATGATTGCCCAACTTCGATGATGTGTAATTAAAATTCATTCAACAACATTTTGGTTATCGTTAAGTAATAGCCACTTAACACTCTTCACGTATTTCGTCACCTTTTGTAAATTTGCCTTGCTTACAAGCTTGGAATAATAATTTCAATTTCAGTGAATATTTTGAACCGTTTTTATTTTTAGATCATGCAAATAAAATATTGCACTAAGAGAAATTATTGGACTCAAGCTTTTTAATTTTTCAAATATCGTTTTAGAACGATCGGGTTACATTATCAGTCATTAAGAATCAGCATAATAATTTTATTCCTACTTATGTTTATACGTGTTTATACAATTGCAACGCTTTCGGTGTTAACTAATTAACATTTTGACTGTGCACTTATTTATTCAGAATTAATATTTTAGCGTGTCAGTGCTAACGGACGCAATCAATGTCTAAATACTTAAAACGATTGCCGAAATTGTATAGACAATGTTGAAGAAAAGGAGGTTAATTTTTTTCTGTCTGAAATGCGACGTTAATAATTCATAGAGTAGAAATCCCATACTTTTTTTTATTAAAAATAACCAAAACTATTAACACCATTTATAGAATTAATGATTAAGTAGTATAAGACAGTAAACCTTTACAAATATTCGACCAGATGCAGCTTTTTTTAGAGAAACTTTGGATTTCGAAGTTATATTCAAATTTATTTAATTCTTTCGATTAAATGAGTGAATCGCGATCGCTTGGCAATTATTTTTCAGTTACTTTCAATTTTACTTTATAAGATAACAAGTTTCTAATTTTTTTTCTCTCCGGTTGGACGTTCCAAATTTGTTTAAAATTATTTATAGTAACTACGCTGCATCTTTATAAAGTCTGCTTGAATTTGTCGCAATGAATAATGTATGACTGCTATTTCTGCCTGAATAACATATCACCAGCAATTTGCTCTAACTAGATATCTTAAAAGATAATATGCACTCGATTGTCATATGGAATAATACTGAAACATGAATTATTTAACTTTTTTCCCACTATGCTGTATATTTGTATGAATTAGTCATTTTCGCGATTTTTGAATACTAATCGCAATTCGAAGAGTATATTTTAAAAGCGGATAGAAATATATCTCCGGAAATGTTTTGAGACTCTTAGGAATGCTGAGAGGGTCGTATTTCTTATGGGGCGCGTGCCTTCCTTCTGCGTAAGTGGGATACAATTCTGGGTATAGTAATAAAGATGGCACTCTAAAAATTAGGTTCATCGTCTTTTGAAACTCAAAAAAGATAAAAAAAACATTCTTTCTGCGAGACCTTTGAAGTTCATTTGAGTTTGTAAGCAAACCATAAGGTTTCTAACGTATGACAACAAAAATTTTACGCAAAACAAATTCTCACATGGATAGCACAAAGGGTTAAAATTCATAACGGAAATTATTTTAATCAAAGAATTACTTTCAATTTTATGAAAAAAAGTGTCATCGCCATTGATACATTTATCTTAAAAACGAAAATACTGGGCATATTATTTTTGGCTCTATTTAAACAAGTATAAACATTTATAAGAAAAGAGAAACTTAATGACTATTTGATTTAAAAAAAAATCAGGGCAGAAATCAAAGAATTTAAAGTTTTGTTTAGTTAAGTATTTATTTTGGAGTTTAGCTTTAGACTTTAGGGACAAAATGAGGTAGATATTCATCCTGTGTGTAAATAATGCTGGCGCCAAGGACCATGTCCAGCCTCCGTTTACAATCGTCACAGAAGGTGCAGCCGGCTAGGCGCCTTCTGGACTTTTTCGGATCCCCGATCAAGCAAATGGTCCGGCGTTAACCATAAGCCATAAACTAAGACAGATATTTTCATCCGCTTTACCCCCTGGGTTGACACAAGACCTGTTTCCTGTCATCACCTCCATAGTCTAGACATCGACTCTGCTATCACACTAATTTTGCGTAACTGGCTGTAACTAATTTCCCCTCCTGTCTGACACATCTTGAATCACCAAGAAAAGGTTTATCATCCGACTATTCCTTCTTTTATACAGTAAAACATTTCTACTCTTCTTCATTCAGCAAATCTATAGATTGGCTTTTGTTTTCTGATAATTTCTGATTATATAATCTTAATACTGTCTTTCTATTATCGTATTACGGAAAATTCCGTAAGAATATTACGGTACATTCCCATGCGTATTTTTCCAATGTAATTTCCAATTTAATTTCCAATGTAGAAGTTGCAACTGATAGAAAATAGAAACTCAAGTGTCTCTTCTGATTAATCTATTCCGGCTCGTAGCAACCTGGCAACTATTTCTGATCTCGTAAATATGAGGAAGACCCTGATAAATGTATATCAAGCTGATAGAAAAGACCGTAGGCCTAATTCAATTGCAGGCCGCCGCTCCGCAAACACTCATGATAATTCAATCAAAGCCACCCCATGACTGCCAACTTTCCCTCAAGTCTCTAGACTAGTCCACATACGCAGGGTTGTCGTTCCTGAATGACATCAACATCGCAACGCGATGCGAAGGGAGAAACGGTTCATAATCCTAGGATGAGAACATCTGCACTCTAATCGGCTGATGATTTCTGCCCGGGACACCCAACCCCTCTCCTATAACATGGGCTCTAGTCACCCAAAAAGTAAATCAATCCCCCGTCCCCTGGTTACCACTACCACCCTCTACCCCCATTGCCCCATTCGATGACCCTCGTTTCGGAGTTTTCGGTTGCAGCGCGCACCACTTTACCCGATTAAACGTGTTTTTGTGTGAATTATCGGTGCACAGGGGAAATAATGATTCGGAGTCAGACATGTTAGATGATAGAGGACAATTTGAGGAGAGAAATAGATAGCGGTGGGTCTGAATCTAAACATGTCGGCTATATATGGAATAAAGGATTATCACATTATCAGCTGTAGCATTCTTTTGGGCCATTTTTACGGACCAATCAGACAGGATTCTTGGGATGATAAATTCGTGACTTTATATCGAGGATGAAAAAATAGGTTTGGTTGTTGATATGCCTGAAGTACGATGTCGTATTTTATAATTTGTGATTTATCATTTAGATGAAGAGGTTGTAATGTGTGGGTTCTCTGAAGTGCAGACTTTAGAAAGATCGTTTTATTTTTGCGATTCCCCGACCTGGGCCCGGCTGGGACCGCAGCAGAATTTATACACGGATTCTTTCGAATACACTATAATTATTTTCGGAAATCAATCTATATTTTAAAACTGTTTCTTTTGTTTAAAATACGATCAATGATAAAATTCGGTTAGATTATTATCGTCATCAATTAATGCAAGTTTACATGACTTTTCAATCTTTATTATATGCACGCATTAATTGTTATAAATATGTTATCTAACTAGGTGCTGCTGAAACACTTTCTAGGTAAATTTATGCTGGTTATCAACTTGAAATAAGTGCTTAACTATTTACATTATTAAATATAAGATAGTAAACATATAATTGTGGAGCGTCACGACAGTAATTTATATATGCGTATAATCTCTCTTATTATTAAACTTGTCGACTAGCGGATTTCACTTTTTCAATATAAAAGAAAAAAATGAGCAAATTAAAAAAAAGCTGTTGACTAACATTTACGATTATTAAAAATAGTTTGCAAACAATCATCAAGAATAAATTCAGAATGAATCAAAAGTTTTCCGCAGATGTTATAGATTTTTCCTCTGCGACGGCTTTCTTATAATATTATCCGTAAATACTTGAACTATTTATTTTTTAAATTTGAAATTAGATTTTTTGGGTTAATCAAATTCAATATCCAAGCATTCTTAATGTATAAGTTTGTGCACCATAATCCAACTTATCTTTTTATTAACATTTAGATTAACTGTGATTAAAAGTACACCCAAGTTTGTATAAAAATTTGTAAATTTCTCACAAAAGCAGTTCCCTCCGCCCATTATCACCTCTAATGACTAATAGACTAATTTACCGTAGAATCCGTACTAATTATAGTAAAATCTACTACGGATTGAATATCGAGATCCAAACTCGATTGTCCCATTCCTCTAACCGAACTTTCACATATAATTCCTGACAATTACCAGTGTAGAAATTTTGCTGTGTTCCCGGCCGGGCCCAGATCGGGGGATTTCAGACCGGGGATGAAAAACACACGACTTTCTTAGAATTTAAAGGACACATCATTTAAAAGAATACAAATATTGTGTATTAAAATAATACATACTTTGCGTCAGAGGATCAGTAGGCTCATCCTTGAGGTTAACAGGCGAAATCTTCAGGGACCTCGGAGGGCCCTGAAGAACTAGAGGCCCGGGCCCTCCGCCAGTGCCCGGTCGCTGCATCACGCTAGGACCCCCTATTTCGGCAGCTCTTTCGGCCCTGCGCACTTCACACGCTGATTTACGAGCAATTTTGACCGTTTTTCTTTCCCCGTCGGTAAAACCACCCCCAAATTTCTTGAATTTCGTCACTTCTCGATTATACTTCCCGAACACCCCTTTCACTCCCGTCCTTAAATCCCCCCTCCAGTGAATTCTCACCAGACAATTTCCACTTCCAAAACTTATTTTCACGCAATGTTCATCCGCAAACTCACAACCACTACTTGACGATGAACCATATCCAAAACATCACCAAAAAATGCCATATTAAGTCACTGCTACAGAAAAATTATCACTTAGTTTTACAGATTTTTAAAAACACTGATCCTTAAATCCGATTTGCACTTTCCTTATCCTTCACTGCAAGACTTCCTTTTACGGTTCCTCTTTTTATCTACCTTCTCTCATTATTTACCTACAAATTTGACTTCCTCTATATCCTTTTCACATTCCTTTAGATATTCCCCTTGCATTTAAGCCGCACTATTTGACTATTGGTAATATCTTTAAAATATTGATCAATCCTCGAACCAGCCGAGGTATTTTCTCTCAATATCGTTTATTTTATACTTCTTTCCCTTGTTTTAAAATTTATCCTGTTCCTGGCGTTTTCTAATCCTTTTTTCCGTAAGCTCTAAGCGAGGGGTTGTTTCGGTGGGGGGGTGAGGGGTTGGTCACTTTTTAAGCACTTTTTCGAAGAGAGAAAGAGAGAAGTGGAGAGAGGAGAGAGAAAGAGAGCAACCCCAACGAAACTGATGGCGCGGGGCCCTAAGAGGCACTGACTGCCGGTTAGGTTTAGGCTGATGGCAAGCACACCCATCCTAACCGTCGATCCCCACTTTTCTGATACCCCTTCTTCTTGTTTCACATCCCTCGTCCACAACCATGCCACCGGCGCCGAGAGCAGCCAGTGCCTCCACGCCTCCACCGATCCCCATTGGATCCGTGGGGAGATCTGCTAACAAAATGGCCGACACCCTAATCGATTCTACCTCCACCTCTGCCTCCTCTTCTTCCACCTCCAGATCAACCTACTTCAGCACCACCAGCAGCACCCTCGTCCTCGCAGCCGAACCACGGCAACCACCACCCGGCACTCCTACCTCCATGGACGGCTTTACCCCCCGTTATAACTCCCGGTGATTCGGGTGGTAAAGGCTCACTTTACTCTATACTATATACAAAACTCAGAATTGCAATTTTTGTTGTGATATTTGCGTAAATAACTGCGGAGTGATTTTATTCTTGAGTTCTTGTAATTGAACCGCCGCATCGCAGAAGGGGGTTCATGATTTTTTGGGTCGAAACTAGGGCTTCTCACCGCTTTTGACATTTTTTTCTAACAAATTGATATTGATAATCAAAGTGGGGATTTATTTCAAGTAATTAGTCTGCCTGAATAATGTCAAAAATATTTTTAAAGGTATTTTTTATATTGTCAACATCTGTTTGCGCTCGGACAAAAAAATTGTACACTGAGAAACTCTCTGTTAGAAAAATTACTAATATCGATAGCAAGTAGGGGCACAATCCCAAAATTGAGATATTTTAATACAGAAAATAATACATTTTACTATTTAAATAGTAAAATTTATTATTTTCTGTATTAAAATGTCTTAATTTTGGGATTTTGCCCCTACTGACTATCGATATTAGTAATTTTTCTAACAGAGAGTTTCTCAGTGTATATTATACTCTTTTACAACATTTTTTTAGAGTTTCAGCGACTCTTGGATAGGAGAAAGTTTTCAAAATGTTTCATTAACGTTTTTTAAAGTCAAAAATACTTTTCAGAGAAATTTTAAAAGAGTTATAGAAATTTTCCTGGACTCTCAGAGTGGTTGAGAGGTAAGAAAAATTAGAGAGAACTGTTTTAGAATTCTTCTCTGAAAACAAAAGAATTCTAAAACATGCTTTTGAATGGTTTTGAGATATTAACTAATACCTTCTCTGATGAAAATGTAAAAATATATGAAAACTCTTGCCCTATATCCAAAAGTCGATGACTGTCAAGAAAAGTTTGGCAGGCAGCTATAAAATGCAATAGGAGAAAATTCATATTGAAATGTACATATATTTGTACCTGATTTTTTTAACACACAATAAAAGTTTGAATATCAACCATCGCAAAATGGCTTATGTAGGTATAAGCCGTTTGTGGATAATAGTTGGCTTTTATGAAATTGAAATATATATAATAGCAAGGCTAAAAACGAGATCTATATAAATCATTTTGCATATTGATACATCCTGTACAAATTTGAGTTTCCGGTTCCAAGAACCAGTTATAATTTCAGTCAAAATCTTCAAAATCAACAAAAAGTTGTTTGTTATGAACAAAGGAAGCCATTTTTCAACTGATGTTTTGCTTTATAAAAATTTCCATAGTTCTAATTTGTTCTAATCAGTCCAAGGTATCAAGATTATAATATTTGCAATTTGGGTCGAATTGAAGTGCAACAAGTGTCATTTCGGTGTCCACATATACTTAACGAGCATATAATAATAGTAATTTTCAATTTTATATGTACTTGGATGAAATTCGGAAGAAACTATCAAAACGATCAGTATAATAATTCCGTATAATATAGAATATCAGATATTCCTACTTGATATAAAATATAACTTCTTATATAACTGTCGGAGGAAAATTCTACTTGCTCTCAAAGATCCGACATTTTTAATTTTGGAATTCTGATGATATCATCGAGTTTGAAGTTCCATATAAATTATAATAGTGTAAATATAAATTGGCAAGTCTTCAAGCTTTTTTTCGGCTTTGATTGACTGATTTTTAATTTATTTCGTTCACATGATCGTTTCAAAAATATGCCATTTGATCCATCAGATCTATAAACTATGATAGTACATATAAATCTGATATGTATTATTGGATATTTATTTCAAATAATTCGGTTTAATTATGGCTTTAGTCGAATTCCTGTTAAAACTATTCTGAAATAATTGAAAATTGACCGGTCCTCTTATAATGAATTCTTTATATTTTCATTAAAAACCTAAACCCCTTCCAACAATCTTTAATTATACGTCATCTTACATCATATATTATCACCTCGCTTCATTCCCCTTCTCTCTTTACATCTTTTCCCTAAATCAATTCCTTTATTTCTCAAGTCCAGTAATTTAATTTTAATTATTTGCAAATAATTAATCATTTAATATTATATTAAATCCACAATATCGTGAAGTGTTGAAACATTTCAGAGTACACTCAAGTCACTCAACTTTTCTTAAACATCTGACTGGACAGTGTTTGAATATATATATACATATATCTTGATCTAAGAGGTTTCAAGAGCACTCGATGGTCACGTCAGTTATATATAGCGTATTGATTGAAATGAATTCCGCGTGTAATATGGAAAGTACGGTTTTCAATACTTTCTATATACAAACTAACATATATATATACATATAACTATATATATGCTTCAGAAATTCTATCCTATCATTCGCATAATTATATGTAATGATGTCCCGAAATCATTTCCAATATAGATTAGCTTATCTCAGAATATTCCATCATCTTGAAGGATATTTCTATTAATCACAACTTGTTCACCTTAACATCCATTGATTAAGCAACCATACGGAGAAAAATGGATATTCAACCTAAATATATCTATAGATATACTAAATTTGAATAATTAACTATAGATAATCAGTTTGAATACCTAGATACCCCTGAATATCTAGATATTAGGATGAATTATATTCGTAATCCAATTTTTCGACTATCTAGATCTGATTCTACATTTTGTAGATAATGTGGTATAGTTTTCTAAAGAAGCATATATAACTCTGCTCAATGCGCAATAGTCATTCAATAGTGTAACAAGTTACATTTGCAAGGCGATGTCAGCTTGGTTCACATGGCTTGGAAGCTCGAGTGAGGCCCAAGAGAGGCTGGAAAGAGAGCATCTGCTGGGATGTGCATTCGGTGCTGATAGCTTTGTCGGCTTTCCGCCGGTACACGCTCCTACGCGTTGAGCCGCTTAAGAGGCCTCCTCTTGAACAGCACCCTCTGGACACCAACGTTCCATGCCGTTGACGTACATATATATACATCTTCGCGTTCAATGCACCAACAATAAGCACATAGTAATAGTCAGCTTATGCACAAAGACGCCAGTAGTTCCTCCATTACATACACATACGTTCTACATATTGTATATGTGCTCTATAATATGTCCTTATAGTGGAAATGGGGTGCAAACTCAACATTGTTCTTCAGCCAGGCATGTCATTGGATCGTGGATCCTGAAACTCTGGTACTTGTCTCGATCAAAGAACATTCATCGTGATCGAGACATTGGTTTACAAAAAATTGTGCTAAATAGCAATAACTTCCTGAATTTTGCAGACGTTGCAACTATTATATGAAACTATATAAAATATAAAACTATATGACATACAGAAAGTCCAATGAGTAATTTGGATTGAATTTCGATTGTATACAATCTTTTAATATATGTATACGTATTCATTGAAAACCCAATAGAAAAAGAAGTGTCTGAAGCATCTGATGGCTATACAAAAAGCGCAGTCTGTCAATATGCTTGGCTAAGCTTAGATCTCTAGATCTTTGAAAAATATTCTCTCCACCGAAATACGGATTAGCTCCTGGCATTAGGCCTACTCGAATGAACTGCATAGCAGATGAACTTTGACGACAAGTCACGCGAGCCACTATCTTAACGATAAAAGACCTTTCAACAATGTGTTCAGTATCATGTGATCCGGATTAAGCATCATTGCATGATATTACTCGATTAATTTGTGTTATATAATAACGGCATCCCTAAATCTTGTCCCACTGTGTATTATACGATATTTTCTAAGAATTGAAAGCACAAGCGTAGCGTCTCACAGCTGATTCGCTCAGGTGATTGGTCGTTTAGATTTTTACATATATACTTTCATACCTTCTCATATTCATCTAAATACATTCACATCGCTTCAATTTCTAGTTTTACGCGTTAAGTTCTTAAAAGTGATAAGTGAGCAAGCGCTAAAATACGGATTGTGCTTCTTTTTTAGAGCAGACTATAGGGTTGGGGAAGGGGATTTCCAACCTACTTAAGCTGCTCAAAGATGGGAGATGGGACGCTTTTTGGCTACCGGGGGCCCCACGGTTGAGAGAACATGAAGGTCAATCTACCTTCCGAGGCGCCAAAGGGCGGAAGAGGATCTTAATCCTCCCAGGGGTCGATCTGTCTTCTTCTAGTTAGCTCAGGTTTCTATATTTTCTCCCTTGGATTAAATTCAAAAACAAATGGACCATATCTGATACCATAATCCAGTTTTATCATCAAAAAGTATATGTTTGATTTATTGAACAGAGAAGTTTTTCTTAGCTGTATCCCTCGATCTTTAAATAATTATTATTAGTCCCATTCTTGAGTTTCTAATATTGGGTAGAAAATTTTACGCATAAATTGCGTATAACGGACTCAATTCTTTGTTTGTTTGGTTCCGACCTAGCCTCCGGAAAAGCCCCAGAATATAAGCCACGCTAATGAGGGTTGCTCTGGAATGAAGGCAGGTAAATAGGTTCTGTTTTCAATTTCTAAGAGAGTATATAGTATACCCTTATACAGGCTAAGCAGTACCCGCAATGTTTTGATCTTCAGGAGATTTGCTTACCCAAATAATCGTCATACCCAATTTTCTCTCGGGTTTCCCTGGTTTAAAATTACTATCAATATATATATATATATCTTCTTAATCTTCTATTTTGGGTTGTATTTTCACTAAAGAATGACAGAAGACCACGAACATCGATAAGGTTCGATATTTTCTAGGCATTTAAGAATCAATCACTGACTCAGTGCCGAGTTTTTTATGTATGTCTTTTGAACAAGTATCGTAAAAATTAAAATAAAAAAAAGGGACCACGTCTGGTGCTATCTTAAGCCGTTTAAATGCATGTATCTTGAGACTTGGCGCCAGCTTTTATGATCTCATGGCTTCTCGACCTCTCAGGTAGCCAGGAGAAGAACTTCTGGAGATCTGGAGGACCTGACGATATTCTCAAATAGCTCAATGTATTTCAACTCGAGTCTCACATTTCAAAAGTTTTTCACTCGAGGAACAAAAGATATTTGAAAATGTCTGCAATCCTAAAGAGCAAAAAATGCGACTACGGTACTTTCTCTAATGTTTAATAGCTAATAGCTAGCTTTTCCTAAGACTGTAAGAAGTCTAAGTGAGTTGTGTACTTACTTATATCGACCACTAAAGTTTATCGTTGTTCGTGGATCACTTAGAAAACGATATTACCAGGAAGGCATTGGGTACACGTGCGTGTCTCACTCATTGCAAAACTTACGATTGTGTTCTTCAAATATTTAAATCTACATATATATGTATATAGTGTAGTGTTGAAAGGGGAACGCAGATTTTAATTTTAGGTGATCTATAATAGAAAAACCTGATTTTTACACAGAAATAAAGTTTAACTTTTGTTATACAACTTCTTTTTGCTGCACCTTAATTTAAGTTCGTTTCTAGACTTGACGCTACATGAAAATCAGCTCCATCACAGAAAAAACAAGGACTGAAAGTGTTTACAGCTGAAATCAGTTTTTAGGCTGATTTTCAGTCTTAAGTCAGTTTTTAGTCTTGTTTTAAGACTAAGAAATCTAAAAACAAGACTTGTTAGTCTTAAAACAAGACTAAAAACTGACTTAAAACTGAAATTCATCCTAAAAACTGATTTTTAGTGTTGTTTTAAGACTAAGAAATCTAAAAACAAGACTTGTTAGTCTTAAAACAAGACTTGATTACTTTCTGTAATAATCTAATAAATCTATATTCTTAGAATTTTTTCTTTCAGTGCGATGTTGGATTGGCAGGGATTGCTAGAAATTTTGTCCTTTCTCCCCAATCTCTTTTAATTTTAATGTTTTATTTTATTGCAATTTATGTAATAGCATTTCTTTTTGTTTATTTTCAGGTGTTCGTGTGTGAGCATAAACAAAAAGTGGCAATTTGTGATAATTTTAAATTCGAAAAGTGCGCGGTTTAAATATTGTGAAGTGAAGTGAATTTCAAACTTTCTGGAACTCCTTGAGACTTCTTGGGACTTATTGCTACTAGGCACACATCTTCGCATGAGATTGCAGATTCATAAAAGGAATTTATAGTAAGTCACGAAATCATAGACCTGAAAATGTGAGTCCAATTTAAAAGTCCTTTCTACTTCCAAGCAGGTCGCAGAATGATTGGCTCAAACCTGGTGAAAGTAGAATGTAATTACTTAATTTTAAAATTTTCATAGTGATGGCTAATTGAATATAGTTTTTTAATTAGCAAGTGGATATCAAAATTTATTTTGGAAAATATATTATTTAATAGATTTTCTAAAATCTGAAATTATAATACTGAAGTGTGTAGCGACCTTAAAAATCTGGAAATTTCCTTAAATTTTTCATTTATAGAACCTTGAATTTGAATAATATTTTTTTTTCTAAAAAAAAATATGAATTTAAAAGAAATTTAAATCTTATGCTCTTATTATAATCAAATTAATTTAGAATAGTTAAAACAATTACAACGTGTAACAATTGCGGAAACTTTTAAACATACATCTATTAAAAATATTTATTTAAAATTAAAATAGTCTTAATTATGATATGCACTCAATCTATATTCATCCATATTCCCGGGTTTATTAGTAAAATAAAACGGGAACGGAGTTTATTCCCAATTCATTTAGAAAATGAAATGGGAATTTAGATTTGAGTATATAACCGAAAATAGAGAATTGAAAATAAAAATTAAATTCGAAACACTTTTATATTAGCATTATTTATTTTTGAAATATTAAAAATTGTTACAATTTGTAATTGTATGTTAACAAAGTGTTTAATTAGTAGTATTTGAAATAAAAAGCCTCTAATTTGATATATAAAGTCCTACCTCGAAATATTGAATTTTCCAATATTATGGAAAATCTGGAAAGGATCAGAAATTTTTTATAGATATATATCTATATTATATATTTATATAAATAATACGTACATTTTATTATATTAAAGTATCATATAGTCGATATGGTTTTTCCTATACTTATCCAAATCACTATGAGAATTTTATTCTAATCAATCTTTTTAATCGTATATACATATACTATGTCTATTATTATATTTATTACTCTATATAATTTGCTAAATCATCAGTCTATATTACAATAATAATTATCGGACATAATTTTCTTCATAAAAGCTATAAGTTGGTCATAAAGTTTTCATTACTCGAAAGTGTCAAATACGAAATTGAAGGTAGTGTGATGAAGTATATAGAGTCTCTCTTATAGTCTGATAGACTCTTCCCAAAACAATAAATATCTGAAGGTGTTATACCGTACAAAATGTACAAATTGCATATATGATATACAGTAAACCTAATCTGTATATGCAATAGCATACATTTGTATAAAACACTACAGATATGACTATATAAAATATACAGTATATGTATATAACTTTACAGAATATAGTTTAGTATAGTATATGTTAGTAGTAGCGCACTCTGCACTTTGGTGCGCCCAGTCGTTATCGCGGCACCATCTAGCCTGGCTAAAAGCTTCTCCCCATCAACCCCCTCTGTTCCCTCTTTGTACCGCCTGTTTCGCCCTTCTCTCAGTCCAGGGATCCTTATGTGTCCCAATTTTTTAGAACTGGCCCGCCCGAACATTCGAACTGGTTAACATCTTGTAACCCATGTCCTCCACCTTCCCTTCTTTCTTCTTCTTTATCATACCACCTTCACCTTCGCGGCCACCTTTATCTCAAGATTCTCTTTTGAGGACCTGCTCTTCACTATTCGAGACACTAAATTTTATGTCGAGTCAGCTAAATGCTTCGAATATTTTACTCTATTTTGGGAGCCACATGCAAGTTAGGTGTGGAGGCTTATTTCATTAGTCCCAGTCACAGGACTGAATAATATTAACAGAAATAAGAATTAATTGTAAAAAAGAAACCTTAAAATTATTTTACCGTAACATTTTCTTGTCCCCGTTTATGGTAAATAAACCCTGGGTAATTTTTTTGTAACCAGATGCGGCTGCAGTTAGTTTTTAGAGGTCATTGATCTATAATCATCATATTTCTGTTTAAAATAATTCGTTTAGAGTTTAATACCATTCGGACATACATATTTATTATAAAATTAAAATGCTGATCGTTAATTAACAATAATTGGTCAATTATAATGATATTCGAGTTCTATTCACGTTAATTTTATGATAATTTATACAGAATCTCTCATTAAAGTTTAAAACCCGGTAAACTTGAGCAAGTTTCAAGATTCGCACTTAATAGTGCAATTCGTGTGGATGGATTTGCGTGGAGAGTAAATCATGTGCTTCTGCAACCCAGCAATCCAGAAATCCCGATTCCTACTTGTTATTCAAGCATTATCCTCAGGCGCGAGTCGCGAGTTAAGGGAGCCGAAAGCGCCAAATCGATAGGATCCTTCCGCGCAAGTCTGTGGATGTCGCTTTTACAAAGCCTAAGCGTAAATACATATACATCCGCGAATATACCCAACTCTAAAAAGATAATATGATGTTACGTTAATATTTAATTCCAAATCCTTTGGGAGCGACGCGCCCAGTCTCGGCATAAAAAAAATTGACTTTGTAATAATTAAAGTAATTATATTTTACAATTTACCATTACCGGAATGTAATTCATGCATAAGCGCTTAAAATTCGAACTGGTTGAAGTTTTTATCCCTTTATTCAGATTCACAAACTTGATATGCATATAATTTTAAATTGTTGGATTTTGAAAAGCTTTTGTAGTTCAAATTGTTAAATTTGGAATCTCTGCTGTTGTGTTTGAAAATTTTCTATTTAAAATTATTCAAATCAAGGAATTGGAATTTAATGCGCATGAAGAATGGAATGAGTTTCAAAGCCTTAAATTTGCAGTTGATTAATCAATGTTTTTCTCGCTCGAGTGCATTACTAACACTTCGAAAACGTACATAAATAGATAATTAAAAGACCTATCAAACCGGGAAAATTGAACAATTAGACCTGATAGAAATAACAGTAGACTTTTGTTATAGTTGTATTTTTGACATGAATGATTTTAATCTGCAATCTAGAGGGATGGATCAAATCGTATGAAAATGACGTCGAGGTGACTTCGATCAGGCCGACTGAATATATAATGTATAGAGTTTATGAGACGAGATGAAGATCATGATTCAGTAAGCGATAGATCTGCATGATTCTTGCCGGTATTTATATTCAAGAACCGAAATTGTCAGTTGGATGTGATCGGTGACAAGGGATGGAGCTATTATATACGTAGAATGCAGGTGTTGCTCTGACTCAATAAGATCCGAGATCTTTCGAGAAAAGAGTGGCATCTCAAACAGATCAAAAGATTCTCGCCGTCGCACCCTGAAACTTGCACGATCTCAAAAAAAAAACACGGTTGGCCGCATGGTTTTTAATGTTTGATACATTGCTCACATTAGGATACTTTTAAACATAGAGACAATAATTATTTATTAATATGGAAAGTACCACTTTCATCACTCTCTAAACTTGAATCAGTGAAATTTAACTGATTACCAGTGAAATTCCACTGATTTTCAGTGACTCTTTTCTCACGATTTTAATTAGTGAATAATCTACTGGAAATCAGTGAAAAGTCACTGAAATTTTTAGTAGTTTAGTGACGATTACTGAAAATTTCAGTGACTTTTGACTGATTCTCAGTGAATTTTCACTGATTAAAATCCTGAGAAAAGAGTCTCTGAAAATCAGTGGATTTGACTGATTCAATTTTAGAGAGCAGTTACTTATGCTATAATAATTTTATTCATAAAACTCGTAATAAATCACTTTAAAACTTAAACACATTTCATGAAATTAATTAGGACACACAAATATTAATGAATGCATTGTCACTTTAATGACAATAGAATGGCATAAAATATTCATTAATAGCATTAAAACTCCATTTAGCAAACCTGTCACAAGTAAAACACTCATTCTCAGAGATTTATCAGATTTGGGATTACTTTTGATTAATTCCTTAAATTGAGAGTGACAAACCTATAAACCTATTTATTCGAGATCAGTCATTTTAATAAGAGATCCTTAAGGGCATGCTCTGCCCCGTGGTTTGTGAAATTTTTTTTCGAAGTCACCACGGCCAAACGAAATGATATATCGCTTTCAAACTTTGGGATATGGGAAATGAGACACTAAATTGCGTTTTAAAATTTAATTTGAGTAGTAATTTTGAAAAAAAAGCTAAGTCGGTAAGGTAGGGATCAGATTTTTTTTCAAAATTACTACTCAAATTAAATTTTAAAACGCAATTTAGTGTCTCATTTCCCATATCCCAAAGTTTGAAAGCGATATATCATTTCGTTTGGCCGTGGTGACTTCGAAAAAAAATTTTCACAAACCACGGGGCAGAGCATGCCCTTAATGAGATATAAATTACTCTCAGTATTATCCAAGAAAAACAGACATCGTTTCTACTTTATGCTGAAATAAAATAGTCTAGTGATCTTTATTATTTTATTAATATATGATAGTACTACCTATTTTTTATTCCATATTTTTTTCTTTCGAAAAGTCATATTCACTTGAAAGGCTACAATGGGTAATTATTTTATATTTGTGAGAGAAAAAAAAAGATGAGTGGAGGAACTTTGGTTTTTATTATACCTGCGGTATAAAATATTCTACTTCAGGGGACTAGTATCAGTTGACAACTGAGTAGGACTTGAGAGATGTTGACTCCTTATTTATTTCATTTTTTTTCTTTTAAATAATATGGCTGACGACCAGGCTTTTATAAGAGCTGACGAAGCTACTACCAAGGGTCATTGTTTTATCTTATTTTGTACGGCCCGATGGCTATGCTCCAACACGCTAAGTGGCCCTTCTCTTCGTAATGATAGGCCGGCGCAGCAGGGCCAATTCACTGCCAATCCGCTACCGGATCCCCCGATGATATATTCTTTATGGTCTTCTTTTCGACCAGTTCTGTCGATGACGTGATTTGCGTGTCCCTGATTAATTCTCAATCGAGACGAATTCGTCTCATCTGAAAAAACTTTGTTGTTTTTTAAAAAAGAGGTTGAAACGGTTTGGTTTTGATTTTAAGATTTAAATATGAGGAAAATCTACAAAAAACGCAAATTTTTGTATAAAACTTTATTCAATAGGCAGATTATGTAGTATCAGTGGTTTTATCATATTTTATTAGTTCTATGGTTGTTACAACCATAGCAGTTTTTTCTATGAATATTCCAGCTTCCAGAACAGAGAAAATTTTTGTTCTACACAGGATTGACTTTATAAGTTATTTACATTTGGATTCAATGGTTCCATAAACGGATTATAATTTATAAATGAGGTTTTGCAAAAGCGGATTGGAAAAGAAGTTCGGAAAAAGGATTTAGAGAGGGAGTTTGGAAAAGGAGTTATATGAGGTTTTGTAAAAAGGTTTGTAAAAAGACACTGGATTTTTGTTGAACCTTTGTTTCAATTTAGTGTTGAAAGACTTCCGCAGGTGTGTCGGAAGGTGAAAATTCGTAAATGTGCGTCAATTTACCTTGGGATGGGAGAACGCAGGGGTTAGTATACATACATCCGGAAAATGTCAAAGGTTAATTTATACAAGTGACCCTGTGCGTGTAATGGATCCCTAATATGCGCAGAAACAATTATTTGCCTTTGTTCTCCCCATTATCAGAGTCTTGTATTAAGTGACATTAAATTTATTCCCAATTTCGAAGCTTTTAGTATTAAAAGTTCACCCCAATACGACTTACTAATAAGTATATATAATACTCTTTATGTCGAGCTTTAAATTAATTAATGTTTAAGAATGAAAAATCTTTCAAAACTCACTTTGAATTTCATTTCAGCATTTCTGGTATATAGTTGACTTTTTTTATGGTGTATTTCTAACGAGGCTATTAGGAAAGGTCGAAGGGCCACAAAATTTGCCTTTGCCTCTCCTTATCCGTTTTTCTAATATTGACTGCCAAACGTAAACATTTGTTTTTTATAGCTACATATTTAGATTTCACTGTCCCTTTGTCGGTCATCTCAAAAAAGGTAGTTTCTTCTTATCCTATAACGATATGTCGACATAACGGCTTTGAGTTCGCATCCGTATATATTTACCTATTTCTGACAGAAACAGGATTTGATTTTTTTTTCGCTAGACAGGTAAAAGACTATAAGGGGACGGTAGTTGTTATTCTTTCCTGAGCCACTTTGTCAATATCCCAAGGTCTGGTTTTTATAACTTCATAATTAAATGATAAAACTCGTAAATTTTAGATGTCAGTGCTTTATCAGTGCTTTAAAGTGTTCGGCAAAAAATAAATAAGAGGATCTAGTTTAGATAGAGAAATTTTGTAATTTATCTCTTTTAAGTGTCTTTAGCTTCACTAAATTTACATTTTAAAAAAAGTATAATATTGATGACAATCATTTTCCCAAACAAAAGTATGGAATAATCCCTAAAAAATTATAAGGAAATTTCCCGAAATTGTGTACAGTGTAAAAATGTGGAAGCTTATTTATCTTAATATTTTTTTATACCCATGTCACTCAGGGTTGATAGCAAGGCCGTAACGAGAAATGGTGGCATGCGTGCTTATGAAGTCATAAAAAAAGAAGGTTCGACGACACCCCGAGAGACAGTTGGATGCGTTGGATAATTTAAATAAATGCGTAGAGCGATTACGTACGCGTGCAGGAGAAGTCAATGCGTGGATCGCGTGCACGTCTGACTAACTGACCGCAAAAGGCTGACAGGGGGTTGAACACGCGGTTAAGGGCTGGTCGAGGTAGTTAGGTGTGCTGGACTTAGGATGAATGGTGTACAAGCGTCCGACACGCAAATCCGTTTACTCACATATTATCCTCTAAAAATTGCTCTAAAAAATTTCTCGAATAGAAAGAATCCGTTTCATTTCGTAACAAATCATAATTATATCACACATTGATTTCTAATATTTTATCATACTCAAAAATGATTATTTTATCACATTTCCCTCAATTCTAGAGAAGGTTATTCAAACGTCCAGTCTGAATCCTTACTTAAAATCTATTTCCATTGTGTATTTGAGTCGAAAATATTTGGTTTCAACGCGATCACAAATTCTGATATGAAAACCTGCCTTGTACTGAAAATGAGCATACAAAAGTCCATACATATCACCAGCCGTGAAATTAGACGGTTCTTCGAACACAAGGGGGTCTGAACAATAGCTTGCAGATTTGTTACAGGCGTGCGTATTGAACAAACGATGGGTCACTGTACTTATCATCGGCACAATCTCTTATCAGATTCATTTCCGCGGGGGTGGTGTTTGAAAAAAGAGTGCTCGTAAAATATGTAGGGAGAAAGAGAAGATGAGAGGGTGGAGGCGCAAGCCATATGGTATGAAACTATGAAGGACAGCTGCTGGGCTGATCACGTGCGCATCTTTTAACTAGTGCCAGCACACGCTATTTCTACTTGGTGTGTGGTTAACTTTATAATTGTGCGTAGAAGGATGATGCAACAATTTATAGCTGCCGTCAAAACGGTTCTCTAAAAAAATCCATATGTCGATTTTACAAAAGATTCGGGTTCAAAGTTCAAGAAAGTTCTTTTGTAGGACGGATGTCAAGAAGTCAGATGATTTTTGTAACAGCTTTTTAAAGTCGATGTTCGTCTAATATTCGAATGGTGAAAAATTTAGAAACTCCAAATTATTATTATTATTTTATTTCTAAAATATATAGGAAATGAGAAAAATTTTCTGTTAACGGTTCGTAAATTCATTTGAAGATTTAGGGTACTTTTGTTCTTGTAGTCCTGAATCCTCCCGCTCGAATTCATGCTCCGGGCTGAAATAAATATCTTCGAGGACAATGGAAAGCATTCAGTGTCCATTCACTTCGAACCCAAAAGTTCGTGGTTTTGGAAACGGACCGCGAAATCCCCGGCCGAAAAGATGGAACCCACCGGAAACGGTCACAATCGGACTACTTCCGGACACGCGGCCTGCCTGCAATTAATTCATTACTGCTATCAGAGTGACTTTCCGATTGCTCGTGACGAGTTCAGGGGGATTGTAATCAATACAATCATGTACACAATATAGATGGTTATCATCATCCACATATCATACAGATATGAAACTATAATAAATAGTTTATTTCAAAGGGTTTTAATCTCGTTTGGTTCATCAAAAATGAAAAAATTCATTTATATTGAAGACAATATATGTTTATGTTCTTCAATAAATAACAAGTATATGTAATGTCTAATAATGTCGTGTGAAAATGAATATGACTACCTGAGCTTTCAAAACTTGAGTTATCGTTGCGGAACGTTAGGGTTACTTTTATACTTTATTCTCCGCCGACAGCCAAATGCGCACAAAGTTCCAAGTACAATATCGGCTGATTGGAAGTCGCGTGGCGGTGGCAATGAATTCGAACGACCGGTCACGTGTCCTGCCTGCGTCGCGACGCTTTCCTGGATGTTGCCCTCAAAAGTCATCGCGCGATTATCCCGCCCGGAATATCCCCTCAACATTGGCGTCAACTTTTTGACATAAAAACAATTAATTTGAGGGGAGAATTTGTCCGTCCTCACTCAGGGAAAGTTCTTTTTAACATATTTTTTTCTGTATGTAAAAAGTTAATTAAATTGAAATTAAAACAAGTGAGTTTTCCTGACGACAATTTCGGATTGAACTTCATTCCGAATGAATGTGAAATTTACCGAAATATTCCGGAATTTGTATCCGAATCAAACAGTTTATTCAAAAACAGTTTAACGTGTTTTTAATCCGATCTAATCGGAAGGAAGTTTTTAATCCGTGGCTCATCCCAATCCGCATGAATCTGAAATCAATCCGTTTATAGATACTTTTCAATCCGCATTTCCAATCCGATTTTAATCCATAATCCGAATTAATCTGAATCTCATCCGGAAAAAATTGTTTAATCCTTCTGAATCCTAATTAATCCGATATCAATCCAAACTACTTTCAATCCTTGCCAATCCGAAACTAATTCAAATTCACCTCCTTAGAGAAATGGATATTCAAAATGATAGAATATTTTTTCTATCTAAAACTTTCGCTTTTATAATGAAATACCGAGTTTGAATTTCATGTTAGAAATGAAATATAGAATATCAGATTTAAATATTTGCGGATTTACGCTCAATTGGAAGAAAACGTAAAAACATATACTGTGCAAAACAGAATAGAGTGAAACTCATATACAGAAAGGGGGAATCTGTTTATCATAATGTGTTAAGTGCAGTAAATATGAAAAAAGCGAAAAGAGAGATAATAGATTCATGGAGAAAGACATGTGTCGTCAGTGCGATATGGTTGTGTAAATTTGTGTAGGTTGGCAGGAGAATGCACCGCGGCACGTGACGTCACGGTAACGTCAATTAGGCGTCGCGTGTCTGGACGACGCCACGCGTCATTTGTCAGCGTACCCGAGAGTATGTGTATTATATATATGCTATATCCATTTTCGTTATCCGTATAATGTGTGTATTATCTAAAAGTATATACATGCATATATATGCAAGTAAATGTGCAATATGCGAGCAATATGCTTACATGTATGCATCTATAATCATATATAGATCTATGCATGAATGTATAATTAGTTCTGTGTACACACACATATACGCACGCGTAAATATCGCATCGCGCACATTCCCTCCTTTTCCTCCGCCTTCTTAATGGGAAATGGAAAAGTATTTCCAGATTAATACCCACGAAGCACAGCCTCCTTTGTCAAGGCGTGCCTTTTCGAAAAGATTTCGAGGACACGAGGCTGTTAGCTCGCTGATTTCCTTCTGCTGTACCAGTTGCACACTAACTGAAGAATCTCGACATTAACCTTTTTATTTTCTGGCGACAGGATATCCCTCGCTTTGATTTCGCGTATACTAAGAATTTAACTGCTCTTAGTTTTAGTCTCGATGGGTCGCTTTATGACATAAAACACCTTTATTTCGTTTTGTAAACATATCTTCTTTTCAACTAAGTTATCTACCGCCCTTGCAGCATTCGTCGTTTTTGAAGAGTAATTGAAAAGAGAGATGGTAGGAAAAAGTGAATCTAATGAGAACAAATTATTAAGAAGGATGACCTTTAATTTTTGAAGGAAGAAGCGATTTCATCATCCCGAGTCCATTAATCTCGAACCTCCTTCCTATCATTCTATCCGTTTTTCTGACTATTCGACAACCTCGTATTCTCGAACAGACACTTTTCCTATATATATATTCACTTAAAGCGTGGACGTGCCCTCCCTTAGTGAAGCTTAGAAAAAAACCACAGGGGTGGGTAACATTCGATCGAGGTCGCTTCGCAATAAAAATATTGATGGTCCGGTTCCGGCCGCGAACAGGACAATCAACTAATTATTCACCGACCACGCGCACGCCGGATATTCACGTGCGTTCATGCACACGCAACACGCGTCGCCGCATGGGTGCCCTTGTGTTTTGCCAACTTACGTCGCGATCTGCGTTTAGATAATGCACGGGATCATTCAAAATATGTCGAAGGGGAAGAAAAAATAAGTAAATTGATAGCTATACTAGAAATATTGAGAATATTTAATATACTCTCTAAAATTGAATCAGTCAAATTCCACTGATTTTCAGTGACTCTTTTCTCACGATTTTAATAAGGGAAAGTTCACTGAAAATCAGTCAAAAGTCACTGAAATTTTCAGTCATCTTCACTAAACTACTAAAAATTTCAGTGACTTTTCACTGATTAAAATCGTGAGAAAAGAGTCACTGCAAATCAGTGGAATTTGACTGGTAATCAGTTAAATTTCACTGATTCAAGTTTAGAAAGTAGATAACGAACACAGTTATCATTTTACCAAAACTACATCCAGAAAAAAGTTGCTTTCAGTTAAATAAACGTTTCTTTGATAGAGCCAAAGAAAATCTTTTAAAAATGTTTTTAAAATGTCTTAAAATTTGGAAATTTTCACAGAAAAAACATAAGGACTGAAAGTGTTTACAGCTGAAATCAGTTTTTAGGCTGAATTTCAGTCTTAAGTCAGTTTTTAGTCTTGTTTTAAGACTAAGAAATCTAAAAACAAGACTTCTTACTCTTAAAACAAGACTTAAAACTGACTTAAGTCTGAAATTCAGCCTGTTGTACTAGCCTTGAAAATCTGGAAATTCGTCCGAATTTCTCTGGAAATCTTTTGAAAGTCCTTTAAAATTCTGTAGATTTGCTAGTAACATTAAATTTACCACATGTTACAAATATGGTGCTCAATTTACGAAAAAAAAAATGTTCACGCTTAATTTCACACTTCAAAAAGAAAACCACATCGTCATTTTGAAACCTTCTTGAAAAGTATAAGCGAGTTTTGGTCTCACGTGTCGGTACCCTCGAGTGTGATGGTCCATGGAATATGATCTGCGCGTTATGGCATAATGTCGCATTATTACTGTACCCTATTCTTATATATACACCCCCGCGTGTATTATGTAGCGACTCGATGAACTTACTTTCCCACAGAAACACCCTCTTGAAATTGAAACCACTAACATCATCGTCGCATTCGCGGAAAATTTCTCAGACATTATAGTATAGAAGCACTTTATGATCCCAAAGGAAAAACAAAAATACATATTATTCATCTCAATATTATTAGAGAAATATCTAAAAATTATTTAGTTTTTGTACATTTTTATTAGTGTTTGTCAACGAGACGAGAAGAGCATAAAATGAACTCAATTTTGCTGAAATATACTGAAGTCCTTCAGCATATTTTGTATGTGATAGAGTACACGTATTGAAAATATACACGGAAGAGATTTCAATTTTCATTTTTCACATCCCGGGGGATCCCTCGTATGGTGATCTAGAGTCTAATGGTGCCAGATGATACCACCTATTCCATAAAAGATTACCGTGTGTTTGTTAAGAGATTCGCCATGGTCTGGTTCCCGTGTCGAAACGCTAAGTGCATCCTTCTATTATGTACGCCACTATGTGTAAACTTATGTATAAGTATAGTGTCTAGTTCATTAGAGTCGAAATTGTATATCATGTTCTTTATAAATATTCAAAATCGTAAAATGGCAAACTACAGACATCAGTAATATTCTAATATAATGAATACGTGAGGATTGAGTACAAGGAGTCAATTTATTGACGATCAATCAGAGGTTTTCAATCTTCGCATTTGAAATAGTTAAAATTAAATATCCTCTCATCGATTTTCAATTTGGCACGTTTCAGAGTTGAGTTAAGTATAATATATCATTAATGAATCTAGACCTGAATTAGTGAAAGATTACACAAGATTATAGCATTATAAATAATGTCAAACAATTTTGTTAATCTAATTTCTATTATTTATAACTAAATAACACTTCTTCTTTGTCCAACGATGAGTAATGAAATTTTCATATGAGCCTAGGTTTTTTACGGTTTAAATAGTAGCTTTCGAAATTCTTTTGTTTCGCAAAAGAAGGCGTCCCACATTTTTTTGTGGTTGTTGAGGTGCGTCCTTTGAAATCATCAGTTAGGAATGGCTCTACCTTGATCATGATCAGACGACCTTGCATCTAACATTCTTTGCCAGGATGTGGTCGGTTACTCAACATAGGGCACTGCTCGACTGAGATCTTATTTTCACTAAATCCTCGAATTAGCAGTCGCTGTCGTCTGCGATGCAAGATAAGAAAGATGTAGATGGTAGATAAATCAAGGCTTGGAGGGTCTTCGAAGTTAAGAAGCGAGATGTGTCGGAAAGAATGAAGACAGGAAAGGAGAGTGCCCGGGTCAGTGACGTGGCAGATACGAATTCATGATACGAGATCACCCTCTACTATTTTTGGATTTCGAATTTCCACTCACACCCGCCTGCCACTAATTTCAGTTGCACGTCACGTGTCAAACTGACGCAAGACATAGAATTTAAAATTTAGGAATCAGCCGACCTTGCAAATTATCGGATTTTTGAAAAGGGTCATTTCATTTCTAAATCTTTTTTATCTCGTCTCATAATCTTGGGAAAATTTTTAATCACATGGTTAATCCCGCAGGGCATCAAATTCGGGAAAAATCAACCCCTTTCTCTAATTCCTGTTGATAACTAAAGCAGTGACTATTAATGACGCAAATCTACCTTAGTGTCAATTAAATCCGTAAAGAAAAGTAAGAGGGTTGTTACAGGATTGCGAGATTGATTGTTATAATTCTCGATGAATTGTTCCCACCCTTCAATCCTTGAGACTGACTTTTATACAAAATACTCTCAACAAGAACATCATTAAGATACTTGAAAGTGGAGATATAATTACATTTCGATATAATTTGATGCAATTACATCACCAACGACATCTGTTTCTAACAATCTAACGATAATCTATAAGTTATATAGATCTAAAAAATAGATTATCTCTGTTATATTATTGTTTTTCTTTTTTAAAAATCCTGGAGAATTGCCAAAATTCCAGATGATTATTAAATCAGTGGTTTTACACCCAAAGACATATCCTCTAATTCAATATCAAGCCAAATAGGTCCATAAAAGTGTGGAGTCTGCATCGATTATCGTTCGATGAATTGAATTAGGACAAACAAGGTCTTAAACCCAGAGTTCCTGGACGGGCTACGGGGGTGGTTGATGGTAGCAGGGCGCGATAATTAATTCAATTTGGGCGTCTCAAAAGCGCAACCTCGCTGCGCTAAAATTCGCTCAACATGCACAGTACACAATTACACATATATAGTATACATACATATTATATATAAATACAGAAAAAGCTAACCAACACCGATAAAGTCAGAGTCGGTCCCCTTTCATTATCATTATTATTCTTGGGCCTACATACGTAATGTAATAATCGGCGTGTATGTCGGCCATATGGCTCAGGGTGCCAATGCGCTCACACATGTATACATTACGCTTTCGTGGGTAATTTTCTGATGTATATATACTGTACTCAGCATCTATAGAGGGGGGTCCAAGGGGTGATCGAGTCGACCGAAGGACCCCATGATTCTGATTAAATCAGCATTAGAGCGAGCGACGACGAGAGAGATCCCTTCTTCTTTCGCCGACAATGACACCAAATGTCGACTAGACTCTGGATGCTGCATGCTGGATCTGGACCCTACATGAGCCCATGGGTGCAGTGCATTGTGGAGGACGCTTTAATCATGATCCTCGAGCCTGCCATGCGATATGCTTACAAGTGGGGTACAGGTGCCCTTGCCCCCTTCTTATCGGCTCCGAACATGTTGCACTTTGCGTTCAATTGGGCAGCCTCTGTACGTACCTTATACAAACTTCATACGATTCGAGGACACTCGAGCGTGCGAGATCCAGGAGTGTTTTCTGTGATGACTTAGGTCAACTGTTATATGGCCATGGACGCGATGGTGATGAAGAGGGGTTATTATGTATGGTGGACGAATTACAATCGACTAGGGGTAGATCTCCCTGAAATTGAAATTTGTTTTTTTACGAGCCACCATCGCGTATCGGAAAAAAGAAAATAACTGAATTTACCATTTAAAATAGTCAACTTGCGCTCTGAACGCTTTTTTCCTGGAATTTAGTAATTTACATCCTCATTTTAAATTGTAACTCTTACAATGAAAAAGCAGGGTTTGCAATTTTCTTAGTAAAAATTACCATTTGAAATAGTAAAACTTACTAAATTCCAAGAAAAATGCGTTCAGAGCGCAAGTTGACTATTTTAAATGGTAAATTCAGCTATTTTCTTTTTTCCGTGATATGTTGATCATTATATTTTCTTCATTTTATCGAGAAAAAGTGTAGTGTAACAAAATTTCGCATGCAGTGTTGTTACAAACCTGATTGGCTCTTGAATGACTTGAAGTTGTATAGGGAGGAAAACAAATAACCCTTGGAAATCCTTAAAATTTTTTATATATAATTGATGAAATTTTTTAAATCAGAAAAAGTCTCATGAAATTCGTTAAAATTTGTGAAAATTTCTTAAAATTCATTGAAATTTCTTAATATTAGATGATTAATTAAAATCCCTTTATATATTTTTAAATATCTTAACATTTTTTTTTTAATTCCCTTAAAATCCATTGAAATCTCTTGAAATTCCTCGAAATTGCACGAAAACATTTAAAAGTCCTCAAAATTCCTAGAAACGTTTTGAAGTCTTGTAAAATTCCTCGGAATTCCACGACAACATTTAAAATCTCTTAAAATTCCTCAAAACCTTTTGAAATCTCTTGAAATTCGTTAAAATTTGTAAAAATTTCTCAAAATTCATTGCCATTTCTTAATATTAAGATTAATTAAAATCCCTTTATATCTTTTTAAATATCTTAACATATTTTTTAATTCCCTTAAAACCGCATTGAAATCTCTTGAAATTCCTCAAAATTCCACGACAACATTTAAAATCCCTTAAAATTCCTCAAAACCTTTTAAAATCTCTTAAATTTCCTAAGAATTCTACAATATTTAAAATAATTTAATATCCCTTAGAATTATTAAAAATCTCTTGAAATGTCATAAAATGTTGCAAACATTTTTGAAATCCTTTTAAGTTTTACGAAATCTTTTAAAATTGTAAAAATATTTCGATATTCCTTCAACAAATTTTAAAATCCTTTAAATTCCATAAAACGTTTTAAAAATCATAAAAATCACTTGAATTCCATTAGAATTAGTTAGAATCTCTTAAAATTCCCAGAATAGAGGAAATTCAAGAGATTCCAAAAGATTTTTATAATTTTAAAGGATTTCAATGAATTTTGTAGAATTTTCAATTGTAATTTAAATTCGTTTCAAAAGACATTTAAAAGATTCCAAGAAATTTCAGAGAACTTAAACGTTTTTAGAGATATTTAAAGGGATTTCTACCGCTGAAAGTTACATAACATTTCTCAAAATCACATAACAGCTCCTCTTGAACCCTCTTCTTCTTCCCTAAAAGCATTACATTATATATGGACGATCCCGTCAATACTCAAAATTTAAAAAATACCTCATCACTCCAACACTCTACTTCATTGTCTGAATCATTATAAATTCTCCCCAAGTACAAATCTTTTATTTCCATTCAAGTACCTCCATATCGGAAATGGATTATCTTCCATCGAGATTTTGAAGTTCGAGAAACTTATGATTAATAATTCAAACCCACCCAGAGAGTTTCCTCCTGGAAAATCAATCACAGCTAATGGGTGGGGAATGGGAGGGGGAGGGTCACCTGTAAAAAGTATTCTCGAGTTCAGACACCCTTCTCGAAGCGAACCCCATGGACCACGCGACGGGGTTGTTCCTTACAATATTCACCCTTAGATTCCTCATCTCCTCCTCATACTCACAAAATCCCATGAGTGGGCCTATATTTCTACTCGCGTGCGCATGTGTGGTGAAACTATGTACAAAAGCATGTGCGAAGAGGCGATATACATGCGTGTGTGCGGAAACGCAGCGTTCTGCCCCCGCGCGCTAAAAGCATATCTATGTCGCGCTTTGAACATGATGAGGAGGAGGAAGGGCGGCGGTTGTGGCGGTTAGGAGACAGGGAGAGAGAAAATAGGAAAGAGGGTTACAAAAAGAGAGGGGAAATTCTCTTAGCTACTTTTATTTTTATTCTATATTGTTTCATAGAGCTCCCTTGTTTATGTCAGACACTTGGAAATTCAAACTGGATGTGTCGGGCATTAAGTCTGAAATGTCATCAAGTACCCATTGAATCATTCTCGAATACTCCATTCATTGCTAAAAGCTTAATGCACTACCAACATTTATACATATATATATTGTACACATATATACAAAAATACACATATTGTAAAAAAAATCCCTATACCAAAAGTTCTCTTACAGATGCGTATAATTTCTGAATGCATATTACTCAACATATTCTCAATGTTGAGACGCATCTTTAAAATGAGTCCACAAAGTTAACCCGCACATCCCAGAGGGAATCGTTACGCGTAGATGGGGTTGACATACAAACAGAGACGGACAGTGTTGTAATTAACCGCAATCATTGAAGGTAAATACACATACACGATTTAGTCTCCCCGGGGAAGGTAATCGCCAAGGGTATCTCGCTAAGGATACGCTCCTCATGATCAATATTTATAAGCTGATCGACTCTGACGAAATCGATGCTGGTCCCTTAACTCAGTGTCAATATTTAGAAATTATGATCAAAACCATTGGTCTGTATATGTTGAATTCGTCGCGCCTTGTACTTGAATCATAAGCTAGCTGTAGAAGGACTTTAATTACCTGAATTAAAAATACCTTCAGGTGGAACCGTGTTAAATCAGAATTATACCTTTTTTGTATTGAATCACAAAAAAATCAATTTAGTATCTACATCTTCTGAATAGGCTTCTGTATAAATAATGCCAGGATAAAAAATCATGATCGTGACGGTTGGCAGGATTTTCGACAATGAAGGAAGGAGACAGTTTTGGTGTCGCGAAAAGTCACAGATGCGTTCATCCATTCATGGATACGTGTTATTTTATTTCATAGCTCACGCCCCTTATGGTGACCCATGTGCCATGAGTTAAACTTATATATAGTATAGACTTATATAGATAGAGTATAGACTGATAATAGGCAGTGCACATCGTGTTGGCCACAGGGACACAGAAAGTACGCACAGACAGACAGACAAGCATATGACAGAGAGACGAGCAAGTACTGTATAAGGCAAGGGCGCGCAATGTGGACACAGTCAAGGTCCACTGCTCAGCTGATTGATTGTCTCTCAGGGGGTTACTGTTTAGGGGTATCATCGTGATCTGGAAGCATGGAACGTACCTCATGAAACAACACCGAGAGTCTCATCGAGAAATTCATTTCGTTGGTATAAAACTTTAGGGTGGATTGTCTGACCGAGATAATAAGAAAAATCAGAGGCTCTGGGTTGTTATTATTTAAATTATATAGTAGTAGTCCACTTGTTTAAACTATATAGTAGTCCATTGTTTAAATTATATATAGCCCATTATGTTTAAATTATATAGTCGAAAATTGTCCTAAAGAGATTCAAATTGTAGCTTTCCAATTTTTAAATCGTATGAACCCGTGCAGAAATCTTGATGTGGGCCTAGTAGGGTTTTGGTCAGTTTCCCCTACTTCTGGTCAGTAAAACTGGTTAGAACCCGACAACGGTGTAACGATTGGACTCGCGAATACCCTATATAGGGGAAACTAGTCAGAGCCTTGTCAGTTTTTCTAGTGAATGCCTTTTAAAAAAAAACTATAATAAATTCAAAAATATCTAAATCTAAATATTTTCAATTCGGAATAATCAGATGATATTATGTTAGTAATTACATATAGTCCTATTATGCTGCCCGATTAGCACCTTATTATAATTTATTTCATTTTATTCAGAATAGAAAAACTGACCAGGGCCTTGTCAGAACCCTATTTTAAATGGGGCAAAATGGGGCAATTTCTGCATGGGAAGTGTTTTCATATTTCAATTTCATATTTCAAAATACTAGACCGTCTTTACAAATTGTTGAGAACTACAGAACTCCGGATTCCGTGATCTATTCTGTCATCCTGAAAAAGGACTTTCTTCCGAGCTTCCCTCCTATAAAGTTGAAACCTTTGTTTCAAATATAAATCGCCGAGTGTAATTTTTCTGGCCGATCGCCGGAAACGAGATAAATGGTAGGAAAGAGAAAATAGCTGGAAAGTCGTAAAGTCCATAAATGTATCGATTAGCCAGGGACGAACACGACTCGAAATCAGCCCTCACTTCCGATTTGGCGCACGTTGGGGAGGAAATCGCTCTTTGAGTTTAAATCGGGTCAGCGGATATGTATTCGAAGGACTCTATAATGGAGATGACAACGAAGGACTTGAAAAGAGAGAGACAGAATACGAGAAAATGACTAAAAGAGGTACGACTTATGAAAGGTTGTGCGATAAGGGTTGGGGGAGGGGGGGGGGGGGGAAATACTCTGGGAGAAATTAACGTAGGGTGACAGAGTGGTTCTCCTATTGTCCCTTGTACTCGTCGCACCCTTCGATTCCTCTCGCTTGGCGAATGCGAAAAAATTCAGATGTGAAATCTTCATTTCCGTCGCGACCCATCGACTCGGAAGAAATACTTCCTGGGGTCTAAACTAAACCTAGGAAGTTCCCTTGGTTCCGATCTCGCGACCCTTTTCAGATTCTCGATCCTCTTTTTACGCGCGAGTCGTCCTTCGCGGTCCGAAAAGTTGGAAACCCTAAAAAAGGAAACTGGCTTGGTTAGCGGGCTAACATAACTCGATGTTAGTGGTTCAAAGGACGGATGGACGCTGGGAACCACCGGAAGCTTTTATTGTTTTACAAGTTTACTGCGAACAACCTGAAGTACCCAGGACTGATTCGATTGCTTCCACGTGGCGCCAACCGTTTCTTCCGAGGAAGAGTCTACAAGGACGACCCTCGTTACGAAGTTCTGGGCGATCTTCTTTGATAAAGATCGTTTGGTGACTCATTAGGGTGAAGGGAAATAATTCTTTTTGAGATAAGAACGTTTTTTTGGGTTTTTTTTCTTTTTTTTTTACTTTGGAAAGTGGATTTCAATTATTTGTTTTTTATAAATATTTTCAAAATTGTAATATAGCAATTCAGGGTGGTGTCTAGTGATTTTTCGATAGAATACAAAAAATTCCCGGGTTTCTTCCGGTTTCCCGGTCCGCGAATTGTACTGAATTTCCAAATCTATGATTGTAGTGAGATTTGTAAAAAAAAATAGTAGAGGTGGAAGATGACGAGTTCAAGGGTAGATGACGGGGTTTGGTGATTTCGAAATAGTAAAGATAGAAGTCACATAAGGGAAGGGCGTGTTTGGTGTTTCCGTTTCTATGGACGCTTGACCTATTGTCTCTAGGGTTTAATTTTTGCCCCCTACCAGTATTTTACCCCCGTGGGTCCTCCCACGTCATTCGGAACTGACTTTCCAGAGCATTCAACGTCGTGCGTGACAATGCTTGGTTCTCAGTGTAGACGAGAAACTGCACAATGCGACAGCAATCACGAGCCGCGCCCCTGTCAGCGGGATTTCTTTCTTTTTCCTTCTTTTTTTTTCTTTTTTATTTGGAACCCATGGAATACATTTCTCAATGAGACGACGGAGTAGATAGGATAGGACTTCCAGGAGAGAAAGCTGAATATGAGGGATTTTTTAGATTCTCATTTTATATGTGGATTTGAGAGATTCGCAAAATCTTAGAATTATTATCAGTAGAATCAGTATATTAGTTGATAAAGATTTATTTATTAATTTTCCCTTTATTTCACTTTTTATCGTCTCTTTCGCGTTTTTTTTTTTATGATTTTCCAAGTATGTAAGCGCCGACCGAAGGGAGACGGAAGAAGCGTGTTTGTTTTCTTCAGTCCGAAGAAGAAAAACAAATGGAGGGGCAAGACGGAAAAAAGTGACACGAAGGGTGCATCGAATCTCGTGGGAATTAAGTACATCGGGGTCGTGATACGAGACGCACACGCCCTTAACATTAACACACATGTGCTTGTGAACTGAAAATGTTATTTAAAAGGGGTTTCGAAAATATTTTAGAGTTCATAAAAGAATCAAAGAAGTTCATATTTCTGCGTAAAAGATTCAGGATTCTACATATTATAAAATATAATTTTACCTTTAATAGACGTATAATATTATACTAAAAAATTTCTTAAGTTGGCAATTAATAATATAATTAGTAACTTTATATTTGGCTACTGTATTAGTAATTTCTCATCAATAAATAAATTATTAATAGTTAAGCCAAACAATTAAAGCTAACAACAATTTAATATTCTAGCATACGAAGACACCCATCCGAGTAGAACCGAGCTATAAAACTGCTTAACTCAGTTGATCGAACAAGAAACGTTAAACCATTTCATATGTCCAACCGGACAAAATAATTCCACATATTAAAAGATATAATTTTATCTCTAATAGACTTGTAATATTACTAAAAGGCTTCTTTAATCGGCAAAAAAAATCTCACGTTGATGCGTGATTATTATTATTTAATCGACGTTGTCCGGGATTTGAAGAGATTTCAAGTGACTACGGAACTTCAGTAGATTTTAAAAGTATTGAATAGATTGATAGGGACTTGAATCGATTTTTAAAACAGTTCTAAAGAGTTATCAAAATTATTCTTCAGAGATTTTTACAGATTTCCGAAGGGCCGTTCACTAGAGGAATTTCCATATTTCAAATTATAGTAATGAATTTTAAGGGATTAAAAAAATGTCGAGATAATCAACTATTTTTAAAAGGATTACTCATACTAGATTATAAAAAAAATTTGTTTAAATTCACAAGCATTTTTAAAATATATTTAAAAAATCCTGATACATTCAGCTTTATAGTTTATATATATTTAGATATCTAATTTCTGATATTATATAGGTTCAATTATAAGGCCACATATATACATAATTCTTTTTTGTTTTTATCACTTGATGGGGATTTTAGGCTGGGTTACCTGGTGCGTTGACGAGCGACTGGACGGTTCCTAGTCGGGTGTCGATCGATGCTCATTCGCGTAAAAGGGTGGGCGGTTAGAGGGAGAACGGATGGTTAAAGGATGGTCGGGGTTGTAATAAGCGTAATGGATATAGCACCCCCGCAGGCATGCTCTCGTCCTCGACCGTTCACGCAGGAAAGGGTTGCAATTCGTAATCACCAGTAACATCGCTTTCACTCTCATTATTCTAATAATATCCAACCTTCTCAGAATTATTATTAATCACAATCCTATCGTACTTACAAACATTCTCACATTTACTCATCATTTTATGTAATGATCCATTTCACCCTCTTTACAAAATTCACCCTAATGGTCCAGACTCCAGATAGTATTCTGTCATTCTGAATCAAATCATCTGCTTGAAAATTTTGAATGTTTTCGTTCTTTTCGACTATTAGTTCTTTTTGACTATTAGTTCTTTTTGACTATCAGTTCTTTTTGACTGTTAGTTCTTTTTTGCTTATTCAGTTTTGGTTGGTTTTGGAGAGGAAAGAATGGAAAAGAGAGAAGAAGGATAGGAAAGACAGAAGCGCGGATGAAACCTGATCATTGTTTGCAGTTCATCCCCCGCGTAACCAAAGCATTCATCGGTGAGCAAACACTTTTGTGGATCCATTGGGGTCGGCTGCATCACGAATTTCAGACTGCCAGGTCGCTGCAGATGACTATTCCCGTACCCGGTTCCTCCCTTTGGAGCCGATGCGGAACATGGCACGGGACGTACATGTAACCCGACCGTCCCGCTGGATGATGGCTCATTCTAGCACTTGGGGTCCCTCAAGAGCAAGAGGAATCGCGGGTGCTTCTTGCTTTTGACTCGACCCGATGTATCCGATTCCCACGGGACCTGGTGCACCTCGCCGGTTGGTACTTCTTCAGTTCCTCTTTGAGAGAAAACAAATTTGTACTAGAACCGGCTGCTTCACAAGCCTCACCTGGTTCGAATCTAATACATTTTATAGGAGGAAGAAACGAGATTTTTTCTCTTTAAAGAATTTGAAATTGATACCGAGTGATAGAAGAACTGAAAACTTTTTTTTCTAATTACTATAACTTCTTCGTTCTCTTCCATTTGCTTTCTAAAATTGAATCAGTGGAAGTTCGTTGATTTTTAGTGACTATCTTTGACTCTCTTTGACTCTTAGTGAAGATCTACTGAAATTTAAAATTACCACCTTGGAAATCTTTTAAAATTCATTGAAATTTCTTGAAATTCCTAGACATATTAAAATTCGAGGAAATCCGAGAGGAAATCCCTTCAGATTTGTTCATATTTCATGAAAACCCTTAAATTCTTACTAATTGTTTTAAAATTCCTCAAGATTTCTTAAAATTTTCTGCAATCCTTCAAAATTCTACAAAATCTTTTAAAAATCTCTTGAAATATTTCAAAATTCCATGAGGAGCTTTAAAATCTTTTAAAATGTGTCAACATCTCTTAAAATTATTGAAAACTTATTGAAATCCCTTTAAATTCGTTCAAATTTTTTAGAATTCCTAGAAACATATTTAAATTCCTTAACATTTCTCGAAATCAGCAGAAATCCATCTAATACATTCATCAGGCGTTTTGACAGTTTTTTCTCGGTTAAACTTTTTTTTCCTCCGACCAAGAAGTCTTTTTGTGATTAAAAAAAAAATTGTTTTTTTATATAAATCTATAATATAAAAATGATGTTAAAATATTCTTCAAACACGTAAGTTATATACATTAATTATTTAATTAATTAATTAATATTCATTAATTCTAAGATTAAAACTGTGAAAAAAGCTGTCTCAGAAACGATGTCTCAAAAAATTCCGGTGTCTCTCAATCGTTTTTTAACCACTTAAAAATGGACACATAGAAATTTACGATTGCGCGTTCCCCAAGTGATGGGTTTCCTTGTAAATGGAGTCAAAAGTCATCTGAAGGAGGCAACAGAAAGTACCTCAAAGAAAACGAAGGATAAGAAAATAGAATAAAAAAAAAAGAAATGAAGACGAGGAATCATGGACTGACTTGAACCAACAGCTGTATTAAGTGCGCCTATAGATTACGTCTCGAAAAGTAGAGACTGGCGCTAAAATGTCTAGGAAAAAATGACCCGATGAGAATTGTAAATCATTCTGATCATTCTTCTGATTTACTTTGAACTTGAAGCGTTGAAAAATTAAACAAAAACATATTTTTCAAATCGAATCGTTTAAATTTGAGGGCCTAAATCTATAAATACATTTCAATTTAAAGTTTGGATATTTTAGATATTAAAGTTTTAATACTTTAGTTCTTCATCAATTTAAATTGCAAGTTTGATTTCTTTCGAGTAATTCATAGATTTTCAATTGAATATATATTTTCTCTGTTTATGTCGATCATAATTAACTCTATAGATAATTACACTAAAGAAATTTTATTTTAATTATAAAAATCGAAATATTTAAACAGACTTCTCGATTTCACTTAAAATAATTAATAAAAGCATTGAATAAAAACGGGGGAAATCTAAATTGGAAATATGGGATCAATTATTACCGAACTCGTTACATTAGCAGAATTTGTGAATCAAAACCAAATGAGTTGAATATGACAGGACTAAAATCTCAATAAAGTATGATTAATAATTCAGATTGGTAATGTGAGCAATGCTTTTTATTTCTATTTGAAATAAAAACATATAAGTTTATTTTTGATGAAATTTTATCAAAACGCTAAATGAATAATCGTAAATATATTGTTTTAAGTGTTTGCTATTAATTAGTATCAATTCATGCTGAATGAATCGTAATTGAATGCAATAATTTCGTGGGATAATTATTTACTTAATTAACTGCTAATCGGTGCCAAATATAAAGTGTTTAAGAGACGGTTTTGGCTAATTTCAGTTAGGTGAGCGTGCCAAAATTACCAGCAGACTTGGGACTGAAAATAATTCAAATTTCTGCTTCTCAATAAAATTATATTTCATTTTAAATAATTCCATTAATTACTTACTTGAAAGTACATTGAGATTAAAAATTTAAGTTTATAGATTTTAAAAGTAGAATATTTTGAGAAAAATACTCTAGAATTTATGATTTAGATTATTGAAGAAATAGAGCGGGTCGAGAAGCACTTCTCTGAGATTGCAGAATACAATTTTCGGTTTTTTTCTATTTTCTTACTTTTTATAGCAAATTCAGCTCCTAACAAGGTTTCTGAAACACTAAATTTATTTTCAAGAAAATTAGAGGTAAAAAGATTTAAGGGTAGAAGCTTCTACAATCATTTTTAGTCGTATTTGAGACATATACATATTTCAAAATAAATCCTGTGTAAAATATTAAACAAATAAAAAACATTTTATTAATTTCCTTCAATGAAAATGAATTTTATATGTGATACATGATTAATGAGAACAGAACAATATTTAAAAAATACATCATTTCATAAATCCTATTTTTGCGATGAATTTGGAAGCATGTGTCGCTCTTTTTGTATAATTTTCGTGGATTTATCTGAATGACAATGACAATAATTCGATTATTCAAATAATCGACTTTCATTGCATATTTGCATACTCAAACTTCATCAACAAAAATCTTATCTTCTTTAGTAGTTAAAAATATTAAAAATGCGACGGATATTAATTCGAAAAATAGATCCATGATCATACAACTATATTTATATATAATAATAAGTCTTAACCCTGTAAAAATTCATTTAAAAAATTGGGACTATTTTAAACAGTTCCAAGTGCCAAAATAGCAAAAATAAATATGTGCTTTAGATATAATGTTTAACAAAGTATTGATATATGTTAGACGACTTACAATTAGAAGTATACGTAGGTTTTTAAAAACTAGCTATTTAGAAAAATTCTACAGTCCACTGACTTGACTATTTATAATATTTTTGCCTAGAGCTACAATAAAAAAATACGATATTATTTCGTCGCTGGTAGATTACAACTATAATATACATCACGCATCAAACTCACTATGATTTGTTAACATTTTAGTACGAATTCAAAAGACTCAGCCTTTCTGGTAACTAAATCCTACTATTTTGCATAAAAATTTTTTAATCAATTTAAATAAAATATTATAAGTACAAAGCCAGGAATGTAATAAATTTATTAAAGCTTTATAATTCACTTATTCAGAAATATTGTTTAAATCGGCATAAATTAGAGAGAGAGAGAATATAAAAGAGAGATATAAATAAATAATCCAATTAAATTTTAACACTGAGCCTTTTGAGTCATTATTACATTTTTAAAGAAATTAGCATACTAGTATGGATTAATTTGAATTTTATAAAGAGGGATGTAATTAAAATTATTTAACGATAGTTCAGGAAGCGATCTTCCAAAGTCAAAGGATTTAGTGATTTTTTACTTTACATCCCTATTTATAGTGTCTTATTTACGTGCCTTAATTAGGCTATTAATACTTGAATAATTGCATTGGAAGGACATTGCATGAAGTGCGTCTGTTAAACTCGACGAAAGCTTTCAGATGATAGAATTCATAAAATTAAAAATAAATTTCAATTACTTTTAAAGAAAGGAGAGACTCTCCAATGACGGTTACGATTTAACAAATTTAATTAGAACGTCGACTTTTCAGCTTTCGCGAGAATAATGACGAAGTTGGTATAATTTAAAGTAATTTTATATAACAAATACAGTAATTTAAAAAAAAGGATTTAAATAATTATAATGAAAAAACAATAGTTGAAATAAACACTTGACAAAAAAATAAAGAAAATTCGAGGCTCTTCACGGAGAGAAAGCTATGGTTGGGCCAACCATAGATATTGAAAAATATGGGGCAACCATATCTATGGTTGCTGCAACCATATCTATGGTTGCTGCAACTATAGCTTGGTCAGCGCAACCATTCAATTGCTTAGCTTATCTATTTTTTTGGTTGCGTCAACCAAACTATGGTTGTGCTGACCATACTATGGTTGCACCAACCATAGCGATATGGTTGCCCCATATCTTTCAATATTCTATGGTTGGACCAACCATAGCTTTCTCTCCGTGTTCTCAAAATATAATATCCAAATAAAGATTAACAAAACAATTCATTCTAAACACGAAAATTAGTGCAATTAGTCATAAAATATTAATGGTAAACCCTAAATTTTATTAATCTCGGGGTACCGGCCCTGAGAGAAAGTTTGCATTCGATTAAATTAATAATACCATCCTGCAAGTATAATGGTTCCTATCTTATGTAAATGTAATCGAAGAAAGATCAGAAAGGTAAAGCAAACAATTTTCAGAGTGGAAAATCATTTTTAGAACCAAAAATAAGAGAAATCCTCTCGTCTTAAAAATAATTGTAAAAAATAAGATCGACTTTTGATGTGGAAGTCTTATTGAGTCTCTAATACTCTAATCGGTTCTAACTTATCTCTAGTGAAATTACGAACTAATTAAACCATTTATACCAGAACGATTCGCTTATTATAGACTAGGCGCCTCCTTGAGTAAACGTACTAGAGGGTTCAGTTTACCTTCCTCCGAGTTTCTGTACTCCTCAAGTAGCTGTGGAACGGAAAGTATTTTAAATGAGAAGAACTTCCTCTCGGGAATAAAGGAAATAAATTGTCGAGGGAATGAAAACGAAATCCATTCGTCTCTCGGAATTTATCTTCTAGTTTTGAAAAATTATTTTGATTTGAATGCAAAGGACATTTCTTTTACAAATGTGAATTAAGTTCTGAATGTTCAAATGAACGAATTTCTAAATTATATTGTTTTCTATATTTAATTTGGAATTAATATTCTAAACTAAGCTGTGAGGCTTTTTCAAGAAATTTCTTGATAATTTTCTTACCTGATAAGATAGCTCGCAGGATAAAACTGCCGTCGCTTCTGCATTGCAATGAGTTGCTGCCAAAAGCGTCGGAAGTGTCGAAGAAGCGAGTCGTGGATCCCCATAAAATGGGAATGGTAAAGTACATAATTGTTGAAGAACACTTGGACCTGAACCAGCTGATTGTAGTATCAACTGAAACAAAAAATTAAAATTGTTCTATAGTTGAATCGGAAATGATATATATTGTAAATTTTGATACCCGCTATATAATTTAGCATCGTTCGTCTAATATTTTCGTTCTAGTATTTTTTTCTTCAACTTTTAAATACGCGTCAATAAGAATTTTTTTGCGAGAATCGTGAGAACCGAGCGACTTCTTAAGACGAACCAGGTGAAACGGAAATAGGAAAAAACAAGAAAGAACAAGTGTAAAGAGAAATTTTGTCCACCTGCACTAAAATCAACAAGCTAGCATGCAGGATGTACCCGTATGACAGGATGTAGGTACCTGTAAGAAATTAATTTGACATTCTAAGTCGTAGGACATGCGGATCTAAATTACAAATACCTATGGGAATTATTTGCCTTAAAAAACGTGTAATTAATGCTTACTTTAAACATGAAGAGGAAGTTCGTATTTTATAAGTTTTACTCTAATATATAATATATATTCAATATGATTTGAGATCATCTGGAATCTATAGCAAATTTAAACTCAACCACAGTTTTTATAAATCCCAAAATGTGATGATTAATAATTCCTCAATACGATAAAAAGTAGTCTGAAAAATCAATTAGCTTCTGCAGTAAGAGAGACAGACAAATGTATTTAATTGATTAATTCATAAGAGGGGTATTCAATATTATTTTGAATAACATTATTATGAGATTCTATAAATTACGTCAATGAAGCTTTAGAAATTAATCTGAAGATTAATTTAACTTTATTATCAAGTGGGATTATTATTATCATCCAGAAGTGAATTGATTCTCATTCAATAGACAGGAAATCTTATGTAATAATAATAATAATATTCACTTGACTGACGTCAGAAACAAAATAATTTTCAATACGTCTTATCTGCCACATAAAATGACATATTTTTAAACTCTTCAGTGTTTCAGGGCTTCGAAAAAAAAACCTTGATCTTTATTCTGAAACAAAAAAATAGGATTCTTATTTTGTAATCTAGAACACAATCCCCTCGTTTTAAATCAAATTTGAGATAAAAATGGCCTCTTTTCAAGAAAGCTAAGAAAAATCTGGTTGTATTTGTGCCGACACTTAGGGAAAGTGTCGAAAGTCGACCCTGAAAAGTGATTCTAGGTAAATTTCGGAAGTGAGCAAAATAAGTGATGGGCGCCACGTATTCAGAAACGAGTAGTGCAGGGAAAAACGAAGGAGCTGTTAGACACAACACACTCAGCGGACCTCCCATCAATATGCAGCGAATGCCTTTAAGATATATTTACTCCGTTCATTCTGTAGATCAAGAGTGTGCATCACGAAATATACGTTGAGTGCATTGCCGACGTCGCGCATCCATCATGTGTTGCTTTTTAGGCCTGCCATGACTACACCCGTTCCGAAATCAGTATTCCTCCTCTTTCTCTTTTGGCTCTTCCAATTCCTCGATCTCCGATGCTAAACTCATTTTTTATCACACCTTTTACACCGATGAATTCTGTTTTGGAAACGAGAGTTTATCACTTCCTGTAATTGGTAGCTAATATTCTCTCTTCTAAAGAAATTCTCTTGTCCTGAAGAAATTTCTGCACTTGGATTGTTTTTTTTTTCCTAATCAAGGTAGCCACAAGATCCAATTTTTTCATTTCCCTAAATTTCAAGGAAATCCCTTCAGATTTGTTCCTATTTCATGAAAATCCAGAAATGCTTACTAAATCTTTTAAAAATCTCTTGAAATATTTCAAAATTTAAAGAGGAACCTTAATATCTCTTAAAATGCGTCCAACTCTCTTAAAATTATTGAAAACTTATTGAAATCCCTTTAAATTCGCTGAAATCTTTTGAAATTCCCAGAAACATCTTTAAATTCGTTTTAAATTCTTAAGTGGGTTGACATTTAATGAATTAAAATAGAGTAACAGATCGTCGAAGGTAATTCTCGTCGAGATGGTGCGATACAAAGTTATTTTCGCTTTTCGATCCCATTCATTCATTCGATAAGAGCATTCTCGTAGCGCCATTTCAGTTTTTCCGAATACGGTCGTTAAGTTGTAAGACGTAAAATTGATATCGCTAGTTATCGGACTCCAAGAGCAATTCCTTGGAATTACGGCAATTATCTTGATAACCAAAAGAGAATACGCGAAGTTGATTATCGGCAACGAAATATTTTCTGTAACCAGCGACAGAAATCCGGCCGCTTCTCGATTCAGGTGGTATTTAAACCTTATCGCGTTAACGTTCGATGCCACATTTTCATGGTAAAGACACGGCCATTTATGTATATTGGTATGTAGTTGTAGATTATAATACCCGGTGCACGAGGCGAAACAAGTTTGTGGTTAGCCTTGGCAATCCGGTGTCGATCATCTCTTGTCGTCATTGCGACGATTTGCCTCCTTCATTCCTGAAATTCTCTTTTGCAGGGTGAACAAATTTTAAGAACTTTTAAAGTGGAAGCAAGTTATTTCAAATATCAAGTTAATTAAGCGTACAGACCTGTCCATAAATTGCGTAAGGATAATTTTGCTTTTTGCATTTCATTCTTATAGAAATTTATAATTGAAGCCTTTCAAATTTCAATATATCCGAGTTCAAAATTAAATATTTTAGAAAGGTATTTATATACATTTTTTAAAATGTATATAAATATATATATGCCTTTTAGATAAGAATGTAAATTCAGAACCATCCATGTTCGGAAATTATCAAATCAATCTTTGAATTAAAAAGCATCCAACTCTAAATATAAAAATAGACTTGAAAACGGAGTGAAATAAAATTAAATTCTTTTCTCCCTCGCAAGTTTTAAAATAGAGCATGTTGAGAATTGTTTTTGTTAATTACGCCCTTCTCGTTGTCCCTCCCACTTTTTCGAGTGCAAGCTCTCCGTCGAACGGTTCGATAGAACAGCTTTGCATATAAACGAGATTTTTCACGAGAATAAACAAAGGCCTCATGCACTGTTTTTCTTGACTTTTAATCCTGGAAGGAGAACAACGCCTTGGAAGAGGGAAAAGGGGAAAGAGGAAAGTTGTAAAGAGCAACTTGCCAAATAAACGCTCGTCTTGAAGCGTTTACAAGTCGAAAAAAAATTTTAAGTCCTCGTTGAATCGTAAGAGACGTTAATTGATAAATATTTACAGTTCCTTTGCGAAACAAGGAGACTTTTATGTCTCTTTGTTAACGTGTTTCAGTGACCTACTATCGATGCAATAAAATGTCATGAGGCTAGAAATTAATTAAACAAAATGTTTTCTTCAAGTATTATTGTTCTGAATAAAAAAGTCCAACTACCAATTTAAAAATCATCTCTAAAAAGTAACTATCAGACATGAAAAAACTCTGATAAATAAAAAATAAACCTTTAGGATTAGATTGAAGGACAGTCAGTCAAATTCAGGAGGCGAATAATTTGCATTGGGGAAAAAGAGATGTGATTCAGGAATGCTGGTTAGAGACTTGGAAATGATCAAGAGCTTTCTATTTAGTCAGACATGTTTCGATAGCTCAAGATTGCTTTTCTGTGAGGTTATCAAAAAAGAAACGCTTATCGAGATACTTTGCGGTACCTTCCTAGACAGAAATCGACTGAGGATGGCTTGAAGCATTCCAGCAATGTTAGGCTATCGCAGGAACGCACGACTCGTTTGAGATTAGACCTCACTCATAGACTTCGTGAACAGACTCATAGCTCACAAGCTAATGGGATTCAATTTACTCAAGCTTATAGTTTAACAAAGATATTGTTAAGATTTTTTATCTTTTATCTGAAAAGAAATATTTTGCTGCTAAAGATTAAGAAAGGTAGTAAAACATACCTGATTTTCTTGATTGTTGACCGCAAAATATCCGAGAACAATGAAAAGTTCGTTGAGGATATACATGTTACTGACACTAGAGACAAAATTTGCTTCTGATTTGTCAGGCAGAGGATCACGTGATAGTCGAGTTATCAGGTGGCTCGCTATCAACCGCCATTGCAAACTTGTACCTTCAGCACCAAGAAGATTCTGTAAAAAGGAAGAAAAACAAAAATTAGCATCCATCTAAATTTTCTGCTCTTTATAAATATTTATAAATCTGATAATCATATCGTGATATTGAAACCTTGAAACAACTACATTTAGAAATGTTTAAATACTTGATTTGCATACATTTTACATGTACTTCAAAACTACTTTTAGACATGGAAATTTTGCCTAACATAAAAGCATATCGAAATCTAAAAGTATATTGGCATATGTGATAGGTTTTTAATTTAAAAGCTTTCAGACTGGAAATTCTAAATTTCGAATCCATCAATTATTTGTATATTTTGAAAGCTTAAAATTTAGAAAAGAGTGTGGAAATGTTAATTATTCTTCCAATTTTGGAAATCTTTACTGAAAATTGAACAATGAAAGTTAACACAATCAATCAATTTAATAAATCTTTGTTTTCTCATTTAAAAAAAAAATAATAATCGCCATATGCCTCATAAATTTCTGTTCAATGATAGACTGAGTGGCTCTGAGTGGCATATACCATATCAAATATGAGATATCAATGGCATCAGGAAAGTATTTACGAATGGCATGGATCACACGATATTTTTGCTATTAGTTATGGACCAGATATGATCCGATGAAGATATCTCATAGCGGGGGGCTGTCAAGACTGCAGCTACCCATGGTGAAGTATACGGCTATCAAACCACGAATTGAATTGAAGCGCCACCTCGCGCCCCCATAGAGCCCCGTAAGAGCCATACCGAGGTCCCATAGGACCAGAGACCTCCCCAGGGGAGATCACTTGATTATCCTTCGTTGCTCGAGAGTGCCCTATAGGACGCATTTGGCGAAAAACCAACCATGGTTATTATCTATTCTCTTTGCCTTCCCACGCAAAACGTCTGCTGGGTATACTTCGTGTGGTCACGTTAACAAAAAGCGAACGATGCTAAGACCTCTAACGCTTGTTGGCTTTCGCTAAATCGTCAGTTCTTCACTTTTAATGATTATCAAAGCTCCAGAGACAAAGTGCATAAAGTAAAAAGCGAAATATTCGCTTACAACTGAGGATATTTTATTAATATTAATTACTGCTATCGATTGTTTCCCAGGGTGGCTGAAAAAATGAAGTTCCTTTGATTTGTAGGGGACTCACCAAAATGTTTGATAAAAAATTTCAAATTTTGCTTAAATGTAGAAAGTTGTCAGAAAAGGGTTTTCACCTTTCTATACTATCAGCTATTTTATTACTTTTTCTTTTCTACGATATTTAGACAAAAATAAACATTTTTTGAATCAAATTTGTGAAATAATACGAATTTTTTACAATTTGTGGTTTAACAGTTGTTTTTTTATAAAATGGAAGCTTGTTGAAGGGTGTCTCCACAAATCAAAGAAACTAATTTCATGAGCCACCCTATCATGTGTTTTCCATCACATCAACTAACATTTTGCTTGTCCAATCATTAGATATTTTTAACGTCCCATAAAAATCAGATTAATAATCTTGAATAATCAAGTTAATTGAGAACATACGAATATTCCTTTTCATAAATTTAAGAATGACTTTTGCGCCTGGAATAAAGTGAGCGACTCATTCTTAATTCTCCATGGTATCAGGGTCACAGTAGAAAGCACCCACGAAGGCGTGTCAATCCTGGAGGAAAGTAAACGAGTAAGACACGACCGGAAGGGTTGACGTGTAAAAGCTTTTGCCGATACGGCGACAGACGTCGCTGGGTTCGTAATTACTTGATTACGTTATTTCAAAGAAACTGACGTTCCCTATACAAGTTGGCTTCCATTAGTGTCTCTCTTGCTCTAAATTATGTGCGATTACTTCACAACCGGTGAAAGCAGTCTGATTTTCTTCGCAAAACTTGCCTCACGTTATCAAATCCATATTGTAAATAAACATCTCGTCTTCTTCAGTTTAATCTGATTTTTTTCTCAAAAATAAACATCTTATCTTCGTCAACTTTCCAGATTATCAAATCTGAATTACTAATCCCAACATAATTTACCTGTAATTTTCGCTGATCCAATTCAGCGATCGATCTGAGAAGTCGAAGTCCCTTACTGGCAAGAGTTTTGGCAGAGGAGAATAGACCGGTTTGTTGGGGGGTTGGAGAAGACCCCTTATTATTTTGTGAGGTGAGTGCAATAGCAGAATAAAGAGCACCAAGAGCACCAGCAGCTTCTGTAGATGAAAGGCTGCTTACGAGATGAGCTTCTGCAGCTGATTGTTCAGAGCTGTTGTTGCCATTCTCTCCATGATGAGTGACTGTCTCCTGATTGCCAGCTCGTTTAAGATGACAGCAAATTCGCGACAGAAGGTCATAGGAAGCCAAAAGGAGCGGAGACTCTCGGTCTTGATCCAGAAAGAAGTCAGTCTCGATCAAGGCTCGACTGTGACGTGCGATCCGATCCACGAGACCACCCATCACCAGATACCTGCAAGCAAGGATTAAGAAAACGTTCAAATTCAGTCCAACTTGAGATGTTAAGAAAATTATAAATGTCGGGTGGACCATATAAATAATTCAGAGAATTTGATATTTGATTCATTGAGTGTCGATCAAGGACCACCGGTATTTTGTTTTGTTAGCAAGCGACAGTTTACTTTTTAGTTTGTTTAGTTTACTTTTGTTGAGAAGCTTTTATTTGATTTCTTTTCCATTTAAAATCTTTTGAAATCACTGAAAATATCTGGAAATCTCTTCAAACTCTTTGCAATACCTTTAGATCAATTAAAATATATGGTAAATCTCGTACAATCTTTTGAAATATCTTGAAATAGTTTAAAACATTTTCAAATCCCTTCAAATCCCTTTCAATTCTTTAGAATCTATTAAAAATCATGAAATCTTTTAAAATTTATTAAAATTCATTAAATTTACTCAAAATATCTTGAAATCTCTTAAAAAATCCTCAAACTCTCTCGTAATCCTTTTAAATTCTTTTAAATCCTCAAAATGTCTTGAAATCCCATGAAATCTCATAAAATCAACTAAAACCCCATAAAACCCTTAAAATTCTTTAAAATCCCTTGAAATCTCTTAAACTGCCTCGAAATAGTTTAAAACATTTTCAAATCCCTTCAAATCCCTTTCAATTCTTTAGAATCTATTAAAAATCATGAAATCTTTTAAAATTTATTAAAATTCATTAAATTTACTCAAAATATCTTGAAATCTCTTAAAAAATCCTCAAACTCTCTCGTAATCCTTTTAAATTCTTTTAAATCCTCAAAATGTCTTGAAATCCCATGAAATCTCATAAAATCAACTAAAACCCCATAAAACCCTTAAAATTCTTTAAAATCCCTTGAAATCTCTTAAACTGCCTCGAAATAGTTTAAAACATTTTCAAATCCCTTCAAATCCCTTTCAATTCTTTAGAATCTATTAAAAATCATGAAATCTTTTAAAATTTATTAAAATTCATTAAATTTACTCAAAATATCTTGAAATCTCTTAAAAAATCCTCAAACTCTCTCGTAATCCTTTTAAATTCTTTTAAATCCTCAAAATGTCTTGAAATCCCATGAAATCTCATAAAATCAACTAAAACCCCATAAAACCCTTAAAATTCTTTAAAATCCCTTGAAATCTCTTAAACTGCCTCGAAATAGTTTAAAACATTTTCAAATCCCTTCAAATCCCTTTCAATTCTTTTAAATCCTCAAAATGTCTTGAAGTCTCTTTAAAATTCTCTAAAATATCTTATTTCTCTCAATCTCTTGAAATCTCATGAAATCCCATAAAATCAACTAAAATCCCTAGAAATCTCTTAAAATCCGAAGCAAAGTCCAGTAAATTTCTGATAGCATTAATCAAAATGTTAATCAAAATCTAAATCAAGTTATAAACCTAATCAAGTTATATAGACGACTTTTGTTTATAAACAGATATCCAGTACACTTGATCTGAATGACGTGTAGTTGACAGGCTGCGAAATGTGCATATGCATATGGGAGGAGCGAAAAAACTATTGCTTAAGGGACAGCATGTGTGACGGCGTAACACGAGAGGATTATAACATCAGTGGGTAATTCTGCGTGGAGCGAGAGAGGGTCAAAAATTGAGAAAGAGAGAGCGAGAATGCGATGCTCATTCTATCGGGTTGTTGTATATGTTTTCTTTTTCGCCCCCTTGCATCCCTTCTTCAAACCCTATATGCATCCAAGCATCCAAGCCGGTATAGTGCAGAGGGTGCGTGCTGTCAGTGCGTATTATCGCCACCCCTTGTACAGCTACGTACATGAATTTACGCTTACACACCCACACATTTTCACGATTAAATGTGTAAAGCATAATCGAGCCTTGGCTGTGTAGAGACCAACTGTCGTGTCCAATCATAACTATCTGAAAGCTAATCCCACGATATCGTCCTGCCACCTAGACTTGCAAAATTCTATCCCTCTTTTAAACTTCGACCCCCGAGTGTCACGATAATAGAAAAATTTTGAAGTCGCGTGCCCCCGAGGAAGCTTACAGATCAAATGTCTCTCGTTTGACTCTTGGAAGGGTGAACGAAGTTTTTGCAAAACTAAAAAAAAACGTATTTATGCGAATTTAATTCAAAATACTATACATTAGTGATTGACAGTTTGGAGAGAGAATTAAAAAAAATTGAAGGCTTGAACTATAGACGGAATTAAATAGTTTTGAAAATAGTTTGAATTTCACAAAAAAAAAACAAGGACTGAAAGGGTTTACAGCTTAAATCAGTTTTTAGACTGAATTTAAGTTTAAGTCAGTTTTTAGTCTTGTTTTAAGACTAAGAAATCTTAAAACAAGACTAAAAATTGACTTAAACTTAAATTCAGCCTAAAAACAGTGGCAGTGACAGCAAATTTTCAAAATCTTTGTGAGCCCTGAAGAATACATATATAATGAAATTATACATACATTGAATTATACATTGATAACTGACGTCGTAAATAAACCCTTAAGCTCTGTATTCACTTGTTCGCGAATGAAGTAAGGAATACAATGGATGAACACGAACCTTGGGGGTCTAGTACACTCGCGATGATAGGTCGGGATTAAATAAATTCGCTAAATAAATGCAGCGAGATGCACGGCTTCTGGATTAGAATGCTTGAATCATACTTAGACCACTTTCCGCTATGGGATATAAGATTACGTGTGGCGCCCCAATACCGTATAATAACATGAATAATATTTCGAGGGGAGACGGCTCGTGTCATTCCGAGTAATATTCCAACCAGACAACACGAATTCGTTCCGCTTGACGATTGTTCATCCTGATAATTCGATCTGACATATATCCACAGAAAATTGACCCTAATAAAATGATATTTTAATATTTCTCACTCCATGTGTCGATTTATTCAATTCATCATTTATAATTTGCATTTAGAATTGAATATATATATATAAATTCAAAAAAGGTATAGATTAAATGAATACTTCCTCTGATTAAGGGCGTTGAGTCCAAATGTTAATCTCAAAATTCAATTCTCCATTTTATTCAATGAAAATTATAGATAAATATTCTTTTGCTCTGTAGCACTAATCTTTTTTCAAATATAAGACTGCGTACAGAGCGAAAAAATATTTAATTTCGATACTTTTTGCGTAAAATGAGGAATTCTAAATCTGACTTAAAAATTCAATATTTTCAATTTACTAGATAAATATTTGAATTAGATATTTTATCGCTCTGTGTGCATAATTCTAGTTAAAAATTAATTAATGCTACAGAGGGAAACAATTCAAAATTTAATATTTGTTGAGTAAAATGAAGAAATCGAATTTCTAGATTAGAACTTGGTTCCAACACCCTTAAGAATACAAATTAATTGTATAATTAATCATTGTCAATCAATTGATTAATCATTTTCAATTTGAAAATAAAAAATGAAATGCACAATGTATAAAATGCACAGGGAATTTATGTAGCTTTTGTCAAAATAAATGGTCAGTTGGACAGGAAGTAAGATTCAATCTTTCCGCTCGTCTGCGTAAGAGTGCATCATCGGGCCGAGATTGCGATCTATCATTGAATGTTTGCGGGGGTCGAAGCAAATACATTGAATTTATTTATTACTCCTGTGCCCCAGCCCCTTGTACGCAGAAGGGAATCCACGCCTGGACTGGCAATCACTACCCCAGGGCCACCATTAGCTAACCATATGATTATTTCATAGCGCCCCCGTAGGGGTGCATATCTTTACCCTCGAAAAATGCGAGGCTGCGGGACTGGAACTATTCTAGTGCCTCATGCGATTTTGCATTCAGTCTGCTCGCGCACGCGGAAAGGTTAAATAGATCAGAATTTTAAACTGGCTTACAGCAGGTAAACTTCATTATGAACTCCCAATTAAATCTCGATAGACATTATAGCAGAGTCTGGCGATAGAAATTATTATGTATCACAATTTCTCATCCTCTTTACATCTTTAGTATAATAATATTAATATACAGAAAAAAAATTGAGAAAAAAATTTAAATTAAAGAAAACAGTCGATTTCGCATCGATTCTTCGATAAAATAATTAATTGAAGTATCTGTATAACTAATGATAATAGAGGCGATTTTGTTCGGTTGAGATTTCAAGAGATTTTGGGCACAATGGACCAGAAACGTGAAAATGACAGCCAGTATTGACAGGAGAGCACTCTTACTTTGGATTTTATTTTGCCTGGGTCTTTGGAGTTTCGATATCGATTGTTAGGGAGAAGATACATAGAGAAGCACAACGAGATTCAGTGCGGCGACGGCACACTTGTTACAATATTTACAGAGTCGTCCCCGAATCCACCCCTGAAACCATGAAACCGACCCCCGCCTGCCAATGACAAGTGTCCTTTCCCTCCCCTTATAAAATAAACTGAGGTCCAACCCTCCCCCGAATTTCAGCCGAATAATGGCAGGAAATATAATCGGAAAGGTGTCATCTTCCGTTTTTCCCTGACACGTGCTGAATGGATCTCTCTTTGCCACTGAATAACGCAGTTAAAAATTTTACAATGGGTTGGGTGTGCTCTGTTGCCTCTGGCTATTTAGGATCTGATGTCAAAAGTGAACTGGGTGGAAGTCGATTATGTCAAGTTACATGTCAAAATACACTGGGTAAATTTAAGAGGAAATGAATCTCAAATTTACAAAAGTATCATGATCCGCGCGGTCTAATTGAGAGTTCTTAATTTTTTAAATATATTATAGACTTGTAATTCCTTGTCTAATTTCCGGAATCCCTATAAGTTTCATAAAATTCTTTAAAATGCCTTTATTACCCTTCAAAATCTGGTGAAATTCTTTTAAATTTCTTAAAATCCCTTGAATCCCTTCAAAATCATTAATATTACTATAAATATCTCATTAAATATAAAAAATCCCTTAAAATTACTTAAAATCTCATCAAATGTCAGAAAATCTCTGAGAATTCCTGACAATCCAATGAAATCTCGTAAAATCTCTTGAAAGTTCTTAAAACAATTTAATATACTATAAAATATCGTAAAATATCATATGAGTATTTAAATTCCATGAAATTCCGTAAAATCCCTTGAATCCCTTGAAAGTCCTTAAAATTACTTAATATCCCATACAATATCTCAAATGCCTTTAACATCCTTCAAAGTCTGAAATTCCTTTAAATTTTGCAAAATCAATTGATTTAATTGCATTTTATTTTTAAAGCGAATCAATATAAAAAATATCCCATTATCAAAAATTACTTAAAATCTCATCAAATGTCAGGAAATCTATGAGAATTCCTAACAATTCAATAAAATCTCGTAAAATCTCTTGAAAGTTCTTAAAATAATTTAATATACTATCAAATATCGTAAAATATCATATATGAGTATCTAAAATTCCATGAAATTCCATAAAATCCCTTGAAAGTCTTTAAAATTACTTAATATCCCATACAATATGTCAAATGCCGTTAACATTCTTTAAAATCTGAAATTCCTTTAAAGAAATTCCTTTAAATTTTGCAAAATCAATTGATATTTCATAAAATTTCTTAAAATCACTCAAAATCCCATGAGATCTCATTATTTCTCTTTAAATTACTCAACATTTTTTGGATATATCGTCTGGATATTTATATTACTTTCGGGCTATAATTGACTGCGTCTGAATTAATTGCATTTTATTTTTAAAGCGAATCAATATAAATATCCCATTAAATATCAAAAATTCCTTAAAATTGCTTAAAATCTCATCAAATGTCAGGAAACCTCTGAAAATACCTGACAATCCAATGAAATCTCGTAAAATCTCTTGAAAGTTCTCAAAATAATTTAATATACTATAAAATATCGTAAAATATCATATATGAGTATCTAAAATTCCATGAAATTCCATAAAATCCCTTGAAAGTCTTTAAAATTACTTAATATCTCATACAATATGTCGAATGCCGTTAACATTCTTTAAAATCTGAAATTCCTTTAAAGAAATTCCTTTAAATTTTGCAAAATCAATTGATATTTCATAAAATTTCTTAAAATCACTCAAAATCCCATGAACTCTCATTATTTCTCTTAAAATGACTCAAAGTTTTTTGGATATATCGTCTGGGTATTTTTATTACTTTCGGGCTATAATTGACTGCGTCCGATTTAATTGCATTTTATTTTTAAAGCGAATCAATTTGACAGGTTGGTGCAGCGAATTGAGTGAATGAAATACATCTTGAAACAAGGTCAAATGGTCGAAGGCCTCGTCGAATTGGTAATGTATTATAATCCCGTGCTCCAGCACTGAGCAAGTCAGGATATTGCTACTCTGGGTTCGTTGACGCGTAATGCATTCACGCCGGGATTTTGGTGGCCCGGGGGATGGGTTGCTTTGGGGGTGGAACTTAGGGGTCGCTATGGCTTCACATGCAGACACCATCGACTATAGTGAAGGTATTAAGTGAGCCACAAGGACGCTCAAATTGTTGCCAGATGGATTTTACGCTTCGGATTATCACCAATCAGTCATCAATAATTGATCACCGGAACAAAAATTTAATCCGTCAAAAAGTAATCGAATTAGAATAAATTTGAAGCTGCGAAGAACAACGGCGGAAGGACCATATGCGAGAGAAAAGTATTTTTAAATTCAAATTTTCTTGAAACCGGATCTGTAAAAAATTGATTGCTTGAAACTTTGGAATATTCGAAAACTTGAAATTTCCGAGTCTTTGGATTCTTATAATGATATATTTATCTTTTGATGTTGGAAGATTTCCACGAGACAGTAGTAATTTTGAATTATAAATGCAATCTTTTTTCTTTCAATTTTGAGTAAATGTACAGGAACCTTTTGTATTTAAGAAGGGCGTAATGTTAGCGAAGCCCATCAGCAAAAGTCAAACAAGAAATTTCCGAGTGACTTGTAATTAATGTTAGCTGGAACTCGCTAAACGGTCGTTATAGTGGAACAATAGGGAAGTTCAACAGCGAATAGATTCGAAGGAGCAAGTGGAAGCCATTCTTATTCATCTTCTACACATAATGACTGAAAGTGGAAACAGTTATGTTATATAGTTGAAAATCCAGGCTTATCTTTTAGAAGATTCTTTTACAACAAAATATTTGTTTTCTACACAAATAGAAAAAATTATATAGAAAGTTTTGGAAATTCGTTCTAGAGTTTAGACATCCTATCAGTTTTTTTTTTAAATTAATGATTTTGAGTTGGATTTTGTTGAATGGAATGAGGAAATAGAGAATTCGTATTTGAAGATGAGTCCGCAATGTATATAAGTGTCTGTTTCCTCAGAGAATGAATCACTGCCCACCACCGGGCAGATAGAGACAGCTGATGTTTAAAAGAGCATCTGCGCCGTTTAATCCTGATCCTAACTGCCAGATGATCCGTAATTACATAAATATTACAACTGAATTATAACCACAGTGGTTAATTTATATCGATTTTCAAATGATTTTCCCTTTGCAAAGAAGTGATAAGAATGTGGAGACAAATTTCTTATATAATATTATTCTCAAAAACTATCCTGTCATGAAAATTGCTTCTACAAACTGAAATTCTCGAACAGAATATGCAATTTTAATCAGAATTCTGTATTTTTGGGTATTCTCAAGAATCTTAAGGAATTGAAATTGATTTTGACAAATTTCAGAAGATTTCAAGAGATTTAACATATTTTAAAGAATCCAAAAATATTTTTTATGTTTCAAAATTACTTAAAAATCTTGAAACTTATTTGATTTATTTTTAAATTCCTTAAAATCTTTTAAAATTCTTTAATATCATTTAAAATCACTTGAGATCTCTCGAAACCTCTTTAAATTCCCTAAAATCGCAACTTCTTTATGATAAAATTAGTAGAATTTTCCGTCCGAACCAAAAATACATCAGTATCAAATCTGAACCCAAAAGTTGATCAATACGTTGAAGAATGAAAAAAAAATTAACAACAGCATAACTTCTACTAAAACAACATTCACATTTTTTACGTAGATTGTCAATTGTTTTTTCATTATTCAACGCATTGATCATTGATCCACTCTAATTTTTGTCACATAAACCCTACACTGTAAACAATTTTTCTTGTAACTTTTCCACTACGTTTTTGTAATTAAACCAAAATTGTAAAATTACTTCATTCAATGTAGTAAACTTACTAATTAAAAAAGAAAAAAACGTAAGAAGAAGTAGTGAAGTAATGTATAAAGTAATTTTACAAGTTTTTGTTTAATTACAAAAACACCAGTCGTAAAGTTACAAGAAAATTTTTTTACAGCTTTTTACAGCAGCTTTTACTTTTGTATAGCTGCTAGATTGGTAAAAATTTCGGGAATCTCATATAGGATCCTGGTAAGAAGATTTTCTGATAATAAAGGAGGAAGTTAGTGAACTCGTGTAATGATAATAATCAGACGGTAGGATTTGATAAGGCAAACATGGCGGCATACATGTGCTCGCGAGTTTCGCATCACTTGTTTCTCCATGTTTGCACACAAACATGCATTCATACATTTATACATTCATACATTCATACATTCATACAAAGATAGAGTGTACTAACGTCTCAGAGTGTGTGGGTTGTAAATACGGAAGAGGGTAGGTAGTCTTAGCCGTGGAGAGGAGAGGAGAGGAGAAAAGAGGAAAATGGGCTAGCGAGGGTGAATTTGGGTGGAGAGTCCATTAGCAGATTACGAATCCACCCGCTTCGCTCATTCACCCCCATGGTGTTTTCTCTTCCCTTCCTCCTTCGACTTCCACCACTTTCCGTCTATATCCAGTCCTACACGTGAATTTCCCAAAACCATGTGCTCCACTCGATATACTCTCCATTTCTACTTATTTTATTTTCTTCCACAGCAGGTGCACCATCAGTTTAATATACATTTAACTCTAACTCACTAGATTCTCTAGCACGACGGTCTTATTAAAGTTTGTATTTTCCTTAAAAACTGCAATTTTAATTGATTTTTAACTTTTTAAGTAAGTAAGTAAGTAAGTAAGTGAAAGCAGGATTTACAAATTGAAAAATTAATTAAAATTGCAACATTTAAAGAAAATACAAACTTTAATCAGAAGCGAGATATTTTTTTTAGTTTAAAAATAGTATGGATAGTAAATAGTGACGTCATAGTTATATTGAATAACTATGACAATAATAATTGAATAGAAAATATTCAAATGCTTGAAAATTTTGTCTGATTTAGGCACTCTTAAAAATTTTTTAATTTCTGGCCCAGGTATACTTGAATTATAGGCATTAAAGTACTGTGACTTTGACAGAGCCTAAAAAAAAGCTTTTTCTCAATTTTCTCTATCTCGCAACGGCAAAACTAAATTATCAGATCAAACAGTAACGCCGTTATTAATAAAATGGATTTCCGTTCCTTTAAAGAGGGGAGCTGTCATCTCGGCGTAACCTCATTTCGTGTAGCTCTGATTTAATCACGTACCCGACTAAAGTGAAGCCCTTTCATTTTCGTAATAAGCTATGGCAAGCAAGAGAGTATCATCAACCATAATATCTACGGGCATTGTCAACGCAAAAAAGATGCTTATACAGTATTCCCCCAACCCTGACGATTTTTCAGTGAGGAGAACTTTCTTATCAGAAACGGAAAGAGAGAATTGAAACAAAAAGAAGAACTTGAGTTTCTCTTATATTTATGAGTAAAATTGGAAATACTTCTTGCTAGGAAAATACCGCGTATCAATATATCCTTGAAAAAATTGAAAGATAGTGAAAAATCACCGAAATTCTTTGGGGGTGCAGAGGCTCAGATTCAATTATCAATTACGTGACTAATCCGATCTTGATTAAAGCGATCTTCAGTTTCAAAGACGTAAGGTCTCAGTCAATCGATTTCTTGAGATTAATTCACCGACTGTTTGCACTCTGATTTTTCTATGGTCTCTCTGACAATTATCCTAGAGATTACTCCTTAAGCTCGGATTGTCAACACATTGAGCAATTTTCATTGGATACGACTTCCTCCCATTGAGAAAAAATATTATTGGACCGAATCCATTTCAAATCAGGCAGGTTCTACACTTGAAGTTGTAGAATCTCTCGGGGACGAAATACGTTGTTTTTTTGGCTTTGTTTAAAAAAAAAAACAAGAAAACAAATTTTTTCTTTAAACTTATATTACTTTTGTACAAATTAAATTAATTATGTGGTGCAAACTATGCAAACTATTTTTTTTAGCATTTTTCCGGGTTTATAAAAAAAATCTCCTGGCTATACAAACGTTATTTATAAGTTTAAAGGAAAAATTTGGATTTTTTTTTAAACAGAGATCCTTCTTAAAAATCGAATTCTCTTCAGTTCCTTGATTCTATTATTAGAAAAAAGAAACTTATTTTCAAACATTAAAAACCATCATCTGCCTTTATTTTTAGCAGCATATGGCCTAAATATCTTTCTTTTAAACTCGCATTTTTTTATTTTAAGTCGTCTCGTACTATTGTTTAAGTACACTTTGTCGAAATTGTTCAACTGTTTGTGCTTGGCGCTTTGTTCTCATTTCTTTGATGTGCAAAGAAGAGAGGAAATAACGACTCAAACATCAGAAGGAAAATCGTAACGCCTGGGTGCTTTGGTACTTTGTGGCTAGATTTATGACAAAGCTACTCGCGTTTACATGAGGTTTTGGAAAAAAGGCGGTTCCTAAGGGGCTCGCGTCAGATGGGCCACTTAAATCAAGAATCACGCACGTTGGTGTAAACGAGGATAAGAGCTTGATGGAAAAGCCCACATCAAGTTTTATTATCTCTTTATCGACAGTAAATGCATCTATTGTTTTCAGAATACAAAAATAAAAAGAAAATACCTTTTTATTAAAATTTCTATCAATTAAGATTCTCCTCAATTGAAATTTCTTTCTCGAGAAAGAAATTTCAATAAATCTATTCCATATTTAAAAAGCGAAAGTGCCTTCAAACTATTTCAATTTTGAACCTTTCAACTTTTGAATTTCAATTTTTTTGTACAATCGAAAAATTGAACTGAACAGATATCAGATAATAATCATATTGAGAATCGCGTATCGTTGGCATTTAAATTTTGGTTGAAGGCGTTTTGTATTCGATCATTGTTAAAGAGAAAATAAAATCGAAATTTAACGCGTGCCAATCAGTCGTCTATTAGTAGGTATTATTTTTAAAACATGCGTGCAAGATGATTGATCGAGAGACAGATTTGTGCATTTTACACACTGGATCGATAAAGGAACGAACAGGATGACAGCAGGCGCTGAGTAAAAATCGTGACTAGGTTTTTTAGATCGGCAGGAAATTAATCATACGCTCCCAGGCGCAACGCTTCGCTACTCATCAATAATCATAACCTGCTCCCAATCTGCAGAGAATCACTAGAAAAAATCGTGTGAACACTATATTAGTACTGAATTAAATTTTTATAATTAAATATGTGAACAATTATAGAAACCACACCCGCCAACAGACAAAAGTAATTAAAATACTACAAATTGATTTACTATATACTTTCAAAGAGTATACTTAGGAAACCCCGTACATTCTCAAGAGTTGGAAAACTTCCTGGGAATATCTAGTATCGGAAATTCTCAGGCATAACTAGGAATATAAGGAATACCTTGAAAGGATCTGAAATCACTTGTTTCATTGCACAGAGAATTTCCGGTACCAGCGGGTTGACAAAAATGTCGGATTCTTGTTTGCATTCAGCTTCTTGCTTTTATTTTTGCAAGGCTTTAAAAAACAAAGGCCTCCAGGTTTTCCACCTACGCAAACACGAGTGTCTTGCTTTGAGATAAGATTGGATTGGAATAGTTATTCGAGAGTGAGAAAGAGGAAAAGAGGAAGAGAAATTAAAGCCGAGAAGAAGTAAGCAGGGGATACTTGGTGTAATCGGAACCAAAAATTCAAAAGGGTTAAACGACGATTTGGGGGGTCCTCGAGGAGGAAGTTGACCCAGGTGTGGTTCATCCCAAAGACGCAGATCGGATCGCGACGATGCAACGAAAACACTCTGCCTCGTGTCACTAGTCAAAACTTGTCGACTTCCCTCAGTCAAATCCTACTGTTTTGTGTTTATCCCTCGAAGGTGGTCTAAAAACTAAGATTAACTCTTTTACTTTGATGAGTTAAAAAAATATTACAAAAAACGTTACACTTCTTTAAATACCTAGGAAAAACCTTTTTTTTTTTTAAAGAAAAATACAAGGATAATATAAAGAAATTTTTACTTTGAATTTTTTTCAGAATGAATGATATTGATTAAAATAAAAGTTAAAATATGAGCAAGAATGAGTCTGAATTAGAGAAAGAATTCTCTTTGTCTGATATTTGATAAATATAGTGGGTGGGATTGTGGGAATAGTCAATGAGTCTTAGAGTTTCAGAAAGTGAAGTAACTTCGTGACAAGGGAGAGTGATCGCTCTTTATCGTGTCCTGAGAGCATTAAATTCTTATATATAAGAGAAACAGTGAAAATAAGACTCACCCGACGATGTCCTGTAGGCGAGCTTGAAGGGTGGCTTTTTCGAAAGGCACTTCACCAACGAGGCTGCAGAGCAACTGTATCGCCCCAGTCGCTACGGTTCCGTTTCCGGTTGTGTTGTTAGCCGCTTCCTGAGCCTGAGAGTGATCGTCAAGAGTGGTGACCGCCTAGTTGCAAAAAAGGAACCACTTGTGGTTAAGATTCTCTCATACGATTTCATTCACATAAATCTCAACTTTATTAACTCCAATCAATTCAGAAACTAAAGGAAATTAAGCACATCAAACGTCCGCTTAGACAAATTGAATTTTTTTTAAGCTTCTCCTTCGAATATATTAATTCAGGATTTACGAGTTCTATCAACGTTTATTTCCAATTTTATTATCTCTTGCCATTACTGATGAACGATTTGATACTAAAGAGATTGTCAAGGTTTTCATGAAATTGTAAATTTGTACGAAATCGAAACTATTCAATTCGAGCGAAACTACCCCTTATCTTCTAAATCGTCTCTTTATCCAATGATCCATGACTCGCTTTCTCCAATCCGGTTTAATAATAGGGTTGTTCCACGAGCTGGACACAAACCCGGGAACAGGAATCAGAATATAAAAATAATTCTTAATTATTTCAATTTCAAATGGAATATTCACCTCATTTGTGATTGTCAACTAATATTTAATTTGCTGCATTATAAAACACAATTAAATTCCATTTTCCAACATCAATCAAATAATTCATAATTAAATTCTGAAGGAAATAAAAGTTACAATAGATTATGCAGAATCAGGAACAAAAATAGTTAAATGAGTATAAGTGCATCATGTACTAGTCAACGGATGGCAAACAATAAAATAAAATCACGTACGACTTTTGCCACGTGATATGAATAAAAGATATGTATCGAATTTTTCATCTCAGTGAGGTATTCTTTTTAAATAGAAATTCATTCAAGAACTTTAGCGTTAAAAATGTATTGGCAATTAGATTTAATTAGATTTCATCGAACACCTGGCAGATTCTATTTAAAATTGGTTAACTTTTGAAGAGCATCGAAAAGCATTTTAAAAATTAAAAAAAAAAGCCTTTCTTTGGACGACTCTAATGAATTCATCAGAGTTCTATATCGAAATAAAAGGTTTTTTTTTAAACAGAGGAAAAATTTAAGCCGAATGGTTCCTCAAAACAGGCAGCAACACAAATGTATTTGGTTTCTGAAGCTCTGACAAATAGAAAGGCATATGTGGGTGTATCTCACACGAACACCATTTCTTTCTCTTCCAGCACAAGCTAAAGGATTCTAGTGTGTGTGACGTCACTAAAAGCTCTCTCGCCGCTAATGCATTTGATGGGGGAAATCGGGAGATTCAGGACCGTATCTACCACGTTTGAAAACATGACGTCTGCTTTCAGAGTTTCAGGACCAGAAGTATACGAGCGATGATAAAATAACGACCTTTCTCTGCTGAAAGATTTTTAAAAAGCGGCCACGACCTGCGAACAGTTTTGTTGTTTCAAGACATATTTTATGAAATTGATAAGAAATATTATAGCTCTAAATCTAAAATGTGTACTAAAAGAATTTTAAAATCTAAAAATTCGATGCGTTCAAAGTTCTGTCGTTTTTAAATAGGAAGTCAAATCACATTTTTATGAAAAATTTATAAAAATGGAAATATTCTCAAAAATAGAATGAGACAAAGAGAATAACTTTTGCCGAAAAAGTGAGGCGGTATCTGCAAAGGCTGTGTTGCGAATCAGATTCACACACTCAGAAAAATCATCCATAAGATGTTTAATCCTTATTTTGACAGAGGTGACAGAACAGACAAGTTGACAGTAAGATACGGTTTTATGTTTCTAGCTTAGAGCTTTAGAAATGACGAGAAGAATAAAGAAAAAAAGAGGATAAGTCTATGTTTTGTAGTGTGAAAAAAAGGAATAAATCCACGTTAAGTCCGTTGCGTGCACAAGTCAGCTTACTATGTGTATTATCTATAGATATCGCACAATGTCGTGCGCGGAATGACACGTAATTCTGAAATTAATAAGGGTAGAAATTAAAAGAAAAGAAAATTTACAAATCAACAATACTAATTTCGTAATCTTCAAAACTATAATACTGAAAATAAGAATTCCGGATAATAAATTAATTAATTAAAAAACCATTATTATTAGACATAAACCCTCTACGTAAAAAGATAAATCTGTAATTTAAGACTTACCTCTAATCTCTGGACAATAAGATCGAGAATCACGAGAATTTTGTTGCTGAGTAATACAGCCTCGATATTATTTACGTTATCATTTACTGCTGATTTATAAACTCGTAGCACGGAAACAAGACTTCTAAAAAATAGAAAAACGAGTATACATTAGTTTTTGTGATAATTATTAGTTATTGAAGACTAGTAGTCATTACGATAAGAACAAATTTATTTTCACTAACATTTCATTCGCTATAATAAAGTTCGCGAAAGTAAATTGCTCTTATGGTAAACTATCACAAGTCCTTAAAAAGTTTTACTCCCTCAAAAATTTTGCAATAACAAATTTTAAACGAACGTACTTGTTTGGCAAGGCATTGGGTGGAGTCTGTGAATTTGAACCAAAGGTCAGCAGATTTGTTAGAATATCAAAGCCGCTTAGTTGTAGAAAAGAGTCTTGATCTGCAGAGCACTGTAACAGAAATGACCATACTTTTTTATTTTTCATTCCAGAATTATGAAAAATCATTTTAAAATTTGTTTAAGAAAAGTGTAAATAATAATGTATATTGAAGGTAATTTACCATACACTTTCTTTTTCTCTTTTAGAACCTTTAGATACCAAGTCAGAAACCTACGTTTTCAACAGAAGATATGGGGTTCATAATACTCTTTATTTGAGTTTGAAATAAAAATAAATACGTAAAAAATACTCACAGTTTTTGAGAAACACCTGGTGAGATCTCCCAAACTTCTTTCCATACTCGCTACAGAACCACTACTCCAGGAATTTTTCACATGATTCTGGCAAAGTTTCTCGAGGTCTTTCAAATTTCTTCGAAACTTGACTTTATTCGCAGATTCCACTGATGACTGAAAAATTTGATTTTTAGACGCCTCTTCCCACTCTTGTCCCCGAACAGCCATCCGCTGTTTAATTTTCCTACTGCGTCGTTTCAAAGCCTTCTGTTTTTCTTTCACTGCTTTGCTTTCATTTACATTACTATTATTTTTTGGAGACGTTTGTATATCGCGAATCTGCCCAATGTTAAATCGCTGTAATTCATCTCGACAAGGTTCTCGACCCTCGTGCATTTTTCGAACTGCTTCCAAGTGAGATTTTCCTTTCAGATGGCTGAGAAGAAAAACTTCGTTCGGAATCTGAAATAATATAAACAATAGAGAATGTCGCTAATAAATTTAATTCAGAATTTTATTTAAAATATATAACTATGGAATCTATTATTTAATTAAATTCTATTATAATTTTTTGTCAGGAAAATGAAATACTTACAACTGTTCCGCAAAGAGTACATTGCTTTTGAGCTGGGTAGCATTTTAGAGTTGGAGGAACTTCTTCTGATCTTAAAATCGACAATTCTACAGCCCTTTGGCGAATGTGTTCTATATTTTCGACGTGTCGTCTGGCAGATTCTTGTTGTTTCTGAGCAATTTTCTTTTGCAACTCTTCTTGATTTGCTAATTGGGCAGCATGCAAAGCTGATAATCGCTCTTCCCTATCTCTTGCTTTTTCTCTTGCGAGTTCCTATAAAAGAAAAATATTTATTTAGTCTCCAATTTTTTCTACAATAAAATAATAATAACTTTAAAGACTAAAGATAATCACCTGTCGCTCTTTTTCCCTTTCCAACTGCATTTTGCCAACTCTTTCTTCACGTTCGCGACGAGCATCTCGCATTTTCTGAATTCGCAGTTGTCTCTCAGCTTCTATAGCTCTTCTTCTTTCTTCTGCAGCTGCTTCTTTAGCTGCTTTTTCTTCCTGTCGACGTTGTCGTTCTTCTTGAATACCCTAAAATAAATCCCAAATAAAATCTTCTCCTTAAATACTAAATTCAAATTTTAAAAATCGTATGTTTATACATACTTGCAGACGTTCTTCTTGTTCTTGACACAATGCCCGAAAATCGTGTAGTTTATTCTGTGCCTCGAGTTCATTAATAAAAGCGATTTCCTTCAATTTGGAATCTTCATCATGAGCTTTCCTCACTATTTCCAGCAAATGCTGCGTTCGATTTTCTTCCGCTCTTTTAAGCTTCAGTTCCATTCTAATTCTCTTATCTTCAATCAATTGATTCTTAGCACTCTTTACATCTTCAACTTTGTTTAAAAGTTCTCTCAAACGTTGGGATTTTTCCGTCAATAGTTTTTGACGTTTATCCTGAGCACATGCTTGTTTTGTTTGAAATCTTCTTAAAGTTTCCGCCAGAGATCTTTTTCGTGAAGGAGATGAAAGTTTTTGATGAAGTTCCAAAGCTCTGCCAGGATGTCGAGCATCTAAAGCTTCCAATTGTTCTAGAGCGTCCATTCTTTCAGCCCAAGACATTCCTTCAAGCATATTTTCGTACCGATCTTCCAAACTGAGGTTATCATTGTCATTTAATGGACCAATGGAAATATCCTCTTCAATCTCCAACACCATTTCCACATCCATTTCATCAGTTTCCGTATCCACATCAATTTCTGTAGATTCCAGTTCCATAATCTGTCTCTGTAAACTTGCTTCTTCATCCGAAAGCTGCTGAGATCTCTGAGTGTCTGCCTCTTCAGTTTTTCTTTCTTCTTCCAGAATAATTCTCTCTCTTTCTGCCTGAGCAGCCATAAATTGCTGAATCCGTTTTTCTAGCTGTTCAGCTTCACTTTTGAATATAGCAGCTATTACCGATGTCGAATTAGTATCAGCTAAATTAGGTGTATCTCTTTGGTCATTTTGTTCGCCACCGCACGATGTCCTTCCATCGATTTTGGCATCTTCTTGAAGACTTCTACGATTCGTGTCTCGATTATCTCCACTTTTTGTACCAATACATTTGTATTTTCTTTGTCTTTGGTTTCCGTCAGGAGTGAAACATTGCTTTTTGTTTTTTTCAGAAGGGCTATCTATGCAAAGAGCTGGCAGAGATGTAGCAGTACTTGGTTTGTGAAAACGAGTTGACATATTTAGATTGTGAATACTGCCTCGTCTATATCGACTTCGAACTGTTTGCCAGCCATCTCCGTCTTCTTTGACTTTTGAACTTTGCTTGGGAAGGACCTCAACGGAAGCACTTATGTCGTCGCCTCGATCTCCATCCTCATGACGTTGATTGTATGTCTGTAAAAATAATTAAATTATACAATATTCAAAATTTTATTTTTTGAGGAACCTAAACTTCCAATTAAAATAAAAAACTGTTTATTAGTCATACTTGATTTGTAGGAAGAGACTGTAAATGTCTTCTCACAATAACCGAAGTTCCAGGTCGAAATTGATTAGCATTCGTTGGTCCACTTGCACATAAAGTAGTTTTGCTTCGAACTATCCTCGGAGCCTCAGGAAGATTCTGTGTAGGTTTTGTGATCGCAGGTTTTGCTCTCGAAACAGTGGAATATGCTGGACGTGCTGTCTGAGGAATCACCTTAGCTCTAGTTTTATTTGCGGTCAAATGAGAAGGAGCGACACTAGATTTATTGGTAACTTTACTTCGAGCAGTCTCTCGAACTTCTAAACTTGACTGCTTCTTAACTTCAGGCTTCACACCTCTTTTCGAAGCAACATGAGAATTTTCTCTAGACAAGTTTTTCTCTGCATTCCTCTTTTCATCAGAACTGTTCATTTCACTCTGACTTTGGCCCTGACTCTCTGGACTATTCTTCTTTCCGATTTCATTACATTTTCCTGAGTAAGACTCATTAATATTAGTATTAATTTTATTCTTTATGGTTTCTAAATTCTTCTCGCTGGTCAAGTTACCTTTCTCGTTAGAACTATTTTTATTATCAATGGATTCGTTGTTTGTGGTTTTTGCTTTGTTCAAACTTTTAAAATGCCTCGATTGTTTTGAGGGATTCTTAGACTCAACACTATTTTTTTCGTTTTCATTTTGCAACTTAGAATCTGTCATTGACTCACTTGGCTTCATGGCAGTAGGTCTTTTCAGTAAAGGTTTACTAGCTACTTTCGACATGAGAGGTTTCTCGTTTGTTACTGTATCTGAATTCTTACTCAAATAGACTTTGCGCTTCTCTCGAGTATTTATGCTGTCATCAGTGGATTCGTTACTTGTTTTGTCAGGTTCTTCTTGTATAGAGTTAATTTTTCCATCGCTAGAAACCGATCTGCTGTCGAAGGAAGTTTCTATTGGACTTTTGCAAGCAGAACCTGTGGGACTCAATCTTTGAAGAGGACTGGTTGCCTTTGGTGTTGAATACCAGAGTCGACAAGGCGAAGTTTTTCGAACTTCCCAGGTTAAAGGAGTTCGTCTTAAAGGTGGCATTGTACTTTCGTAATCCCATTTTACTTTAAACCATTCAATCAAGTTATGAAAATCCCTAGTGTAGTTTTCGAGAACCAAAATTACTTCTTTGCATTCGGACACGTTCTCATCTTCTTCACAAGTCCGATAAATTTCATCGACTGCTCGTTGCAAATTGCCAAAAAGGAAGGCCCAGTAACGAGCATGGAGTTCTATAAAAAAAAGAAGTAAAGTTCTGTAAAGTAAAAACCTCTTAAAATTATTATTATTAATGACAGAACGCCAAAATTTATGAAATTAAATATAACGTTTACCAGATTTCTTGTCACGTCCGGTAGATGCAGATCTTACTCGTGCATTGGTCTTCATTGATCTTTTCATGGTACCTGATTGTGCTAATCTAGGAATACTTGGAGGTTTTCGCGTGATTTTCTCAGAATTATGTGTACCCACTGGTACGTTAAATGCTATCAAATTTCTAGCTGCTCTTCCTTCTTCTTGTATCAATAACCTTACGTTTTCCATTTTTAACGACACCCTACAAAAAGAATAGAAGTATAGATTGTAAAATGAATCATTGATGATAAACAAAATACTGTATATGCAATTGAAGTTACGAAGATAATTGGAAGAGATTGCTCCAAAACATTTCTCTTTCAGAGTAGGAAATAATAAGAGTTAGTAACTATAATTCCCTCTTCTAAAATATTGACAAATTGTCGAAAAAAAAACTATTTTAAAAAACGCAAACTATGTATAGTAAACATGAAAACTCCATCTTTGAATCTTTACAATAACAATCACTCTAAAATTCAGAAATCTCGTCAAAATCCTAAAATCAATCACTCACCCAAAAAGAACTTTACTTCTGAAGAATTCTTTGAGGATGCCAGGATGTAAATTGCTCTTGAAAATGGAAAACTTGTACTGACATTTTGACAGCAAACGATTACAGAGATGACAGTTTGTAGACAACTTCGCTGTCGCATTTGAAGGTTAACTTGCGTTTTCAACTTTGACTTTGGGCGTCTCTTTCGCGTCCAAGTTTCCTTTTCAGTTTCCTCGATTTCAATTAATCACATTAACACAAAATGTTTTTTTACGTAACAAATTAAACTTCCCAAATCACATTCCTACAATGTAAAAATCGAGAGTGATCGTAAGATGATTTTGATTCACGCAGTGTGTAAATTAGCAGCTGTTAGCAGCGCCATCAACATGTGGCAAGGAAAAGTGCGAGAAGCGGCTGACTGAGGACTTTAATACATTTACCCACATTTACGTGTGGAAATTAAATTAACAAGTCGATTGATTGCTAAGATATTTTTGGAGTTTTCTCCTGTCCGGAAACACACGGTGTGTCGGCAATTCAGCCGACTGTATTGAGTCTCGCAATTTCGAATCAATCAGCAAAAGGCGATTTTGGATTCTCGGCTTCTTCTACTCGTTTCTGCCAGAGGAGAAAAGAGGGACACCGGAGGCGGACGAGGAGCTGCCAGACTTGCGGGGTGACGCGGGCATATTTTCTCAAAAAATAGTAAGTATTATCCAAATTTCTCCGGTCAGAAACGCACCGAGATGATGTCGTTGAAATTCCCTCTTCCGTGCGACACCACTCTCATTAAAATAATCAAATTGATCATCGTCTACGATTCCCAATTTTATTGTGGTTATGCGATTCCCGCTCCCCAATAAAGAGGTTGGGACATTCGCATCTTCAGTTTTCGGATTTTCCTACTTTGCTTGTGGAAACTCGTCTCGATGCGTTTCCAACTTTCTACCATAAGTAACTCCAAATTTTAGACAATGTGGAATGAATTAACTTCGGATTTTTCCCATTGACCGATTTGCAGCTATCACGTCACGTAGGTAGCGTTTGTACAGTTTTTTTTAAATCTGACGTTTTTTGCAGGTAATATAGAAAAAAATTTAGTTCTATATCTGCTCTTCGTGAATTTGATTAGCTTTGCTTGGATTGGACTTTCTATTCTATTGTAATTTTGATATAAATGCTCGGCAAGTAGAGAGTTTAGTCTTTGTTTCAATCAATGCAAGATTTACAGTTATAGATGTACTTTATTTCGCATTAATTTTAATATCACGTGGTAGCTATAGATTAAATTAGGGATAGCTGTCAATACTGCTGTGTAAGATTTGGTAAATATCTTTATTTTTAGGCTTTTAGAGCTGTAATTTAATTTTGGAATCTGATTTTTATATAAATAAAAAGTGTGGTTTCTTTGTTTTATTTATTAGTGACAATGTGTTTATTTTCGAGGATTACTAATGAATAAAAAAGTTGATAAATATTTTGTTATCTGAACTTTTTAGTGACACTTTTTGTATTTAGAATATATGTATTAGTAGGTATTATATTACAAGTTTCTTGTATTTATTTTTAAGCTTAGAAGTAAATTATTTGTATATACATACTTAGAAGTAAATGTTGATACTTATAATGAAAGTAAAAAATGTTTAAAATTGAAATTTTTTCGTTTTACAGTATATATAAAAATGGCTGCATTACCTCGAAGGATTATAAAAGAAACCCAAAGACTCATGCAAGAGCCAGTTCCTGGTATCAGTGCAGTTCCTGATGACACTAATGCTAGGTATTTTCATGTAATTGTCACGGGGCCCGAGGATTCTCCATTCGAAGGTGGATTGTTTAAGCTCGAGTTATTTTTACCAGAAGACTATCCAATGTCAGCACCAAAAGTTAGATTTATTACAAAAATTTACCATCCAAACATTGACAGGTAATTGATTATTTACAAAAATTATTTTATTCACTTATAGTTTCACTACTACTCGAAAAATGAATTCGAAGACTTGTATTAAAGAATACTTACAATTTTTAGGCTGGGTCGAATTTGTTTGGACATTTTGAAAGACAAATGGAGTCCAGCACTCCAAATTAGAACAGTTCTTCTTTCGATACAAGCGCTTTTGAGTGCACCGAATCCTGATGATCCTTTAGCAAACGATGTAGCCGAGCTTTGGAAAATTAATGAAAGCGAAGCGATACGTAACGCCAAAGAATGGACTCGCAGATATGCAATGGACAACTGATCTCAGTATCATCAGATTATCAAACGCGAGACAATTTGTCATCCTGATCTTTTCCACTGTCACGTAATCTACGCCAGCTGCACCTATGTCCACAATTTTGCCATCAAATAATAAAAACAATTTTGTAAGAGCAGATTACATGGGACTGTATTTTCTGTATTGTCGAGAAGGTGGATGCGTGCAAGACTTACAAGATTATATTTTCAATAGCGGTGAAAAGAGAAGGAAATAAGGCAGGTACTCAAGCCCTATGATTTGAAATATTTAAAACTATAATAATAATAATAAAATAATATTACCTCTAAGCTCCAGCTCGTTTGATCCTTTTCGCTATTATTACCATATAACTACAAATGTTCCGCTTGCCGGCGTTCTTCTGACACTAGAGTATGAAATTGTACATAATTTATTTTTCGGTAATTCAAGCACGCAATCTTGGGAGAAACGATATTCTGCATTATAATTTAAAAAAACACAGTTATAGGTAGCAGAAAATCGGGTATAGCTTTTCTTATCTTTTATTATAAAGTTAAGAAATTTGTGTGCAAGTATAATTCAGCCACAGCTTCACGCATGAACCGATTTCATTTCCGATTGATAAATATGCTCAAAGTTCATGCCTGGCTAAAAATGTCTAACAGATCCAAGAGGAAGATTCACCTTAGAGTAATTTTTAGCCAGTATAAACGGTTCAGAAAATAATTTGGGAAAAGGTAAATGATTTACTTTAGCATTATGATGAATTTGTCATAAATATCTAGATAATTCATAATTGCTTGTCCTATTGAGTTTTAAAAATTTAACTGGTGTGGTAAAGTAAATCGACTCTTAAAATTGACTCAAGCTTAATGAATTTGGTCGCTGTTACCATACCTCTTAAGGGTTAAAACTTAACATAGGGTTAACACAACATCGAACAACCTGAAATTGAATTTTATACTAAGTTACAAAGCGTAAGACTTTTTCATTTTGTGAATTCTGAAGTTGGAGAAAGCAATGTATTATTAATTCTACTGAGTCAGTGAAATTTGACTGTTTCAGTAACTTTAATTTTTGAGTAAAGGTATCAAGACGTAATTCCAAGTGCAGAAGAAACTCGAATGTTTTTTCAAACCAAACAATATGTAAATTTAATAAACGATAAGAAACAACAATGTACGAGTATCCATGAATTTGTATAAAGTAATAGCTACTACACCTGGAATAAAAATGACGTACAATATTTAAGGCAGGTAAAATATTAGCAATTTTACTGTACTTTTACTATATCCAAGTAAATTAAAAATTTTTAATAGTAATTTTTATCATTTGTAGATCAATTATTTGCTATTTCTGATAATTGCATAAATGAAAGCAATATTAATGCCCTAAAGTAAAATAAATTAAATAACTGGAAATCTTACCATTTTAAAATTTTAAGCATAATCCTAATAAAATTGCTATATATTTTTCAGACAGTGTACGTAATTAAAAAGTAATGACTTATATCATTTAACAAGAGGCGTTTCGCTGATAGTTTATAATTATTGGTGCGGTTAAGCACTTTGTGTCATTATCATCACCTCGTGCCTTTCCCAAGCAAATTCGTTAGATCGGAATTTCAGAAAAGAGCTGCGTTTTAAAAACTCGTGATTCCAGTAATTTTTAAGAAATTCGCACTATTATCGAATCCATTAAAAATGGAATTTCTTGAACGAAAATAGCTGCTGGTATAGGGAAAGATGAAAGTAAACAAAAAATTTTAATCGTGCATAACCTTGGGCACTTTTAGATTCATTTCAATTACTTTTTTTATATTTTTATTTAATTCAGATATATAGTAAAGCCTCAGCATTTGACAAAACATTGATATTGAATGACAACATCAAATGTAATCTTTTGTGCAAACGTACTGTTAAAAAAATTTTTTTTCAAATGCCTAACACCTAGTACAGTCAGATATTTTAAATCTTGAAGTATTCTGTGATAACCACTACAGCATATCGATAAAATTATTCTATTTTCACTGAATTCTATTTCACCATTTTTTGGTAAGAGACTATTTTTAGGACACTTCATTTTTTTAAAGACATGCGGCTTTGTACTCAATATGAAATCAGGATTTATTTAGCTTCGAAAATTTAAGGAAAGATTCTCATCCCGAGGAAAATAATTTTAGATTATAATAAAGTATTTGCATTGTTCATTTTTATTATTTAGAGATAGAATATATGTATTTTATTGTTATTTTATATGGTATAGATTGAAAGAGATTTTATTGCCTAAAAACAATTTTTAGTAACGAAAATACTTAAGAAAATTGAGTATACTGAGGGAAATATTAATTTAGTTTGATATGCTGTTTAAAAAATGGTACTTGTACTGTCTATGAAGTATATTTATTAAGTATTCACACAATAGTAATGGAACTCATTAATCGATAAAACTTTGCTGTATGTAAACTTCGTCTAATATTAATGGGCAATAAATAAATTAATAAAAATTTACGATGTTTTAGAGATTTTGGTAATGCATGGCATGATAAAGGTATTAGAAATAGCTTGAAATAGTACAATGTTTGAATTCAAGAATGTCGGAATTTAAACGTGTAGACTTTTCATAATGCACATTTAGGTACAAACACTTCCTTCAAAATTGTCCACTTTGAATATTTAAAAATCCAGAAAATGTTCGAGAATTTCTTTTTTAGATTTACTCCGCTAACTACTTTAAAGTTTAATTTATAAAACTGAGCTAATATTTAATGGACTAAAAATTATAAATAATTGACAGGAGTAGATAGCATGCAATCGATATCGATTTGAGTTCAAAATTACAGTTTATTGTTGTCTTTGTATGGACTAGTATAGTATTACCATATACACATTCAATAGCTCGCTTATTTATATCGTAACTTATAATACATTCACAAACATTGATAAAGACAGTCATGATACTTTGTAGCTCAATATCATGACTTTGAAGCTACAGCGCAAGCTCTATTATGTATAAGGTTTAATTACTCTTATGTCGCACAAGTGGGCATTCAAAACTTTGCTTTAGCCCCTTTTTTACCCGAATGCAGTCAAATTAATTCACTTTAGATTACAAACTGACTTAGAATGATCGTCACCGTAGCCGTCGTCGATTTAAAATTTAAATCGAGTAAAAAAGAAATTATTCTTTAGACTTATTATATTATATATCTGTAATTCACAAATCAGTTTTAAATTCTCCTTTCAGAAACGTAAACTTTGTTTAAAAAACGACTTGAGAGTCACATCTTGTATTATATGTATTGTACAACAAATATTTTTTGTCCCTAGTAAAACGATGCGTTCTTATAACTCTTATCCAAGTACAATATATTCAATAATACAATTTTTTGGGATAAACCATAAATTCGAAACGATACCAGTTAGAAATAGTTTTTTTTTTGTCCAGAAAAGGAGTGTCAGTGAAATTTCCTGAGGATTGAAAACGGCTCCGAAGCCTAAATTTCATTTTTCGTAGGTGATTAGTTTTGAAAGCTATTTGAAATACAAAATATGACATATATTCTTTTTTTTTTTAAATATCAGTATGGATTTAGAAGAGATGATCACATAAGATTATTAAACCGATAGGTTTTCGCATTTGCGGCCGCACTTGTCAAAATAGGACTTAAACGCTTTCAGTCGGGGTGGCTTGCGATGGCTGAGTATGTACTTTGTTATTTATAATATATATTTCATTCTTAGCATAATGACTAGATAAGTTTCAGCCACCCAACTATACATCTTGTTTGATCCCATATATTTTACTCATTACATTCCAATGCTCATCGAATATATTATATGTACGGATAAACTTTCCATGCCAAAGTTCATTATTCTTATATATTCTTACGTATAACCGACTAATTTTTGAGCCTATTATCCAATATCACTTCGTGGTTTCTCATTTCGTGTACTAGTCTAGATAGATAATGTACAATCGATTTTTATTCTCTTTTTACTAACCCTCTTGTATGTACACAGGATGTATGTGCACTCCTCGTAAACTCTTTAATTCTATATTCTGTGATATGCAGTATGTATTTTTATTCCCCTTGCGTTCATTGTTTCCTGCCTTCGCATCGACGTCTTTTCAAAATTATAACCGGAACCAACTAAATGCAATCCTTTAGTCTTAAATTTATTATAAAGTGTACACTAATCAAAAACTAATAATTCTAGTGATTCCGGTACAAAATATTATTAGTCTCTAATAATCGAAATTAATTTCTACTCATAGAAAGAAAACATTTTTCAGGGTGGTGACTCGACGGATGATTTCAAATGCTCGGTTATTTTCCGGACTTTCCAAGTATCCTGGTCAAGTCGCCACCCTGCTTTTGGAAAAACTTCTATAGAAAGACATTTCTAAGGAAATGTCGATCATAAGAATAATAAAATAAATTATCTAATCGACATTTAAACAATCACAGAGGAGTTTAACTACTTTCAAATTGAAGTACAGCACTCAATGTACCATGGTCTCGAGACAATGCACTTTGGGTGATTAGGCTTGTAGATAATGAAACTTGAAACCTTGAAAAAAAGGTGCTTTAGACAATTTGCTAACAAGTAACGACAAAATGAAATTGACCTTTGAAGAAAGTGTGCTGTACGGACATCGGCGTTATTGATAGTTTTACTCTGCCATTGATACTTTTCCTGTGCTGTTGTTTATATATTAGAATTAGAGTATTTTATAAAAGCGTGAGAAATAAATGGAGATCCAAAGATCGATTTGTATTTATAAAATGTAGCACACGTTTGGTGAAAATAATTTGATATCCGAAAGCACCTTAGAGAAAATTGAGTAATTTAAATTCGAATGTTTAGATTTCTAGATAAAAATATTTTTTATAGAATTAGAGAGTTGATAAGAGAATTTATCTAAGAAATTTATTTAAAATTTCTGGATTGACTTTTTGAATTTTCGATAATTCAGAATAAACCTTTGCCTTTTTGGTGCCTTAAACGATGATCACCGCTTTTGGATCCCCATATAGAGACGCGAAGCTTAATTTACAACAATGTGATTTCAGGCCTTAAAAATCTTATCTCCTAATGAAAGTGAAAAAAGTTATGTTCACGATAGATGATTCAGTATGCGCCGTTCATTTGTAACGATGTACTTTGGCATTGAAATTTTATCAATTTCTAGGAATCTTAGTATCCGCACCGTTGCATACTTCTTGATATTCAAAGCAGAATAGCTTAGAGTTGGATTTTTTTTCAGCAAAAATAGAGAAAACTTAGATTATAACGATAAGCGATTGTATACTTAGAAGAGCATCGCTGGTTTCGCGACTGTTATTCTAAAATCCATAGAAAATTCGCCGATCGTCAGACGCATATAAGCACGATTTCAATTAGCTTTTTAAATTTAATAATCGTTAATCTAAGATTTCTCGCTGCAAAAGCTGCAAATCGTGTATCGAAGAAAAGCTTATGGCTCTCTTTCCAGGAGAAAAATTCAATCTTTTATCGCGCAGTGCGCTCTTCTAGATACGTGACAATAAAAAATTTCATCACGAGGTTTACGACTGACCTTTTTAGATTAGTTAGTAATCATTATTAGTAAAAATGAACCAAGATGGGCCGAGTCTCAAGCATCGCTTAGTTTAAAGGTAAAAGATTAAATGAAGGAATGTATAGGTAAAGTCTCCGAAAAGTGGGGAGATCTTTAAAAATTTTCCATTAGTAATAACGTAATTTACAGTTCCAGCCCTGCTCTAAACATTAGTAAAGAGCTTTGTGCTATTTATAATCATGTGCATTGCATCGTCTATCATCTTCCTTGGCGCAAATGCGACTCTTAACGGCAGTTATTTGTAGTAAACGCAGTGCTTGTGCTTCGGACTTAAACACTTTCGATTTAAATTATTTGGATCCTCAAAAACGATGACGTCTTTAACTTTCTCAAAAATATTATCTTCATCAAAATAAATTCAATAATATAAGTAAAGCCTTTATAAAGCCTTTACTTTTCAAGCCTCATCTAGACGAATTTTAACTAGATAATTTATAACCTCGAGTGCATGAATGACCTTTGAAATGACTAAATTGAGATCTAAGATTATGATAGACTTAAAATTCCGATAAATTTACAAGTCTAGGAGACTTTCGGAATCAGGCGTCTTTTCTCGTTTACTTGAAGCACAAGTACCTGTAAGTAAATGAGCGAAGAAAAATATTTGCGCCGCTGCCGTAAAAAGTCACACTGATCGATAGAATATTTATAATTTTAATGTCATTGTATAAATAATACCTGGATAAATATTTAGTAACATCTGTCAGGCCCTTCGAGTGGCCTAATTCGAGTCTACTAATTGTAAGCAGGAGCTGATGGTTGCATGGGGCGTTCCGAATCGGAATACAAAACAATTCACGTGGAACAACTTGTACAATGAAGTTATGGTAGTGGATCGCAGATGTATTGTCTGTTCACTACCTTTTGTTTTTGGTCAGGCAACTGAACTCTTATATATACACCGGAGATTCCTGACCAGTTAACAGCCTAAACATTGATGTGGGCATCGTCTTCATTAAAATCTGAAAGAGAAAACTTATTTTATCGAATTGACTTCAAGAAAAATTATAAACAATATTATAAATCGAGATATTTAAAATTCTAGTGAACAATATTATATATTTATAGATTGGCAAATACCTCGCCGACAGAAGTAGCAAGAAGATTGACAATCTTCTCGTGCGGCACGGCGACGACGCTTTGGTTATTAATTTCGATTATCCTATGTCCAACTCGAACACCACCCCTTTCAGCGATTCCTCCTCTTAGTAAGCTACATATAACTCCGTTCTGTACACTAAATCCTAACTGATATTTTGTATCGGGTCTCTTGATTTTGACCTCTACAACGGGCGCACACGGCACGACTGTTAACTTGACAACAGTTTGGTTTTTTGAATTTTTTATGTAAGTCTGACACGTGGAAAGGGGCAGACCGACCAACGAAACACCGTTAATCGCAATTATTTGATCGCCAATGTTCAGTTGTCCACAACGAGCGGCCGCACCGGCTGGTGCTAGATTTGCTATTACAACAGTTGGCAGCATCGAACCCCAACCTGATTCTACTATCACTACTCCTAGAATTTCACCCTTTGCCTTTGGTACAACCACCTGCAACAAAAGTATTCAACAAGTTAAAAATATAAATCAAAATTACGTCAATTCAGAGGATTAATAATTTAACTGTAAAGATAATTATTGCATACTCTCAGTTCTACAATAATTCATGCTAATGATAATTTTTTTAAATCTTAAAATCACCTCTTTTTGCATTTCCTTTTTCGCAAACATCTGGAGTTCATCTCCAAAAATTTCCTGTGAATTCAGGACCTCTTGATAATCCATCTCCTTTACGAAACTATGATCTTCAATCCCATTGGCTTTGAGAAATTCCATGTAAGCTACTTGAAAAGCTTGTCCAATGCTTTGTGCAATGAACTGAGCCTCTTCACTCTCAAAAACATGACAGATCATTTTGGGAGTTCTGTTAATTTTGGGAGCTTCCTCCATTTCATGAGGTACAAAGCGTCTTCGAGCCATTAGGACAACTAGGTCCCCAATATCGGCTATGTAAGATATTGTCCTTAAAGCATGATCCATCATGATTTCTTTTAAATCAGTATTCAGAACCATTATCTTCTCCGTCGAGATAAAGAGGTCGACTTCTGTACTTGGTTGCGTTTCTCCATCTGGTGCCTGATTAAAAATAAATTAAAGAGGGATTAGAACAATTTCGGCATTATTGAGGAAATTTAATAGAAACTAGAGAGATGTCAACTATAAGAAAATCCTCTCTGATTTTGTAAAAAAAATTATACAAGGATTGTACAAGTACATTATTACAAAAAAAATGTACAAATAATTTCAAAAGATTTCTTGTGACACCTTTTTACTTTCTTAAAAAAGCTGGGAACTTTACTTACCAAAGCCTATCGAAAAGCAGCGTGTGAGATAAAACAAGAAAAAAAATTTCTTTTCATTATAGAGCCAAATTTCACAATTGATTCTATCATAATATGGTTAGTAGAAAAAAAGGAACTAGAACAATTGAACAATTGAATAACTTAAACTTAAAATAAAGAGGTTTAAATAGAAATCTCATAAACCTGAGAGTTTGTCTGAGTTTGAATTGATTGACATTTTACGTGAATCTCAAACCTCTGCTTGATCAGCAGATCATGCCATTCAAAAGTGATAGAAAAATAGAAACGCTTAAAGAAAAGCCGACCGTGGTATCTATTATATGATTAGAAATATAATCTCAAAAATGCCTAACTCTTAATTTAGAGTTAAGACCATTAGATCCAAGTTCTATCCTGAAAATTCTATTTTCTCATTTTACTTATCAAGTATGAGGAAATTGAATTTTAAAGCGAGAACTTGGATCCAACACCCTTAATTACTCTCAACATAAGCAGAACATAAGATTCTTCGTTGGTTGTACAAATATAAAAAGAGTAAAGGAGAACCACCGATCGTCTTAAAGAGATATTAGAAGAACGAGAATATAATGATAATAATAATGAATATTAATAACAAATATTAATTAGAAGGAAATAAAGCTGAGGAATTATTATGCTTGGGAGATTGGGCGAGGCGGACCTTTATTTTAGTTACAGCCTCTTCCACCATGTGCTTCTTAAGGCGTTTTCGCCGTTTTCGACCCCCTTCCTCTTCCACCTCAACCGACCCAAGAAATTGTAGTCTGAAAACTGTGGTGGGTCCGTTGGACCCCACCGAGCCACTGATTGGGGCCAGCTTTGGCTGGGCCCCTACTGTCTGTGTTTCTGGCTGGGCCCCACCGGAGGCACTGCCTATCAGTTCCTCGCTTGAGTCGCATTCGTCTTCCTCAAGGCTTCCTTGTGACGCAACGCTGCAGCGCCCATACCCGTGGGTCCCCCCATAGTTTAAGAGCGTAGCCTGCATCGGCACTGGCCCATCCTTTGGTTACGCACGCGTCAAACAAACAAACAAACAAAGGCTCTGCTAGTCACATTGCCACGGCACCACCAACGAAACAAGGCAAAGAGCAAAAGTCCTAACCATTGGGGTGGCTCGAAAAACCAAAATTTTCAGAAATTACTAACTCCCTGAGGCTCAACAGTTTCTTTAGGAACCACTGATGACCCTTGTAAGATTTAAGGGGCTTGATTTATATCTAGGGATTACGAAGAGCCTAAATGGATTTTTACGAGGTTGTGAAAAAATCGTGGACTGTAATTTTATAATTAATGAAGTTCAAAATATGATAAAAAAAATTTTGAGTTTGGGAATAGAAATTAGATAGCAATGTAAATTAAGAAATCTTACAATAATTAATTTTTAAACTCATTTTGTTTAAACTCGGTGGAACCTCAGAATATTAATCTATTCAGTTACAATTTTCAAAAGTTTTTAAAGAAACCCAAGCCTGGGAGAACTTTTTATTTCTTAAAATTTTGTTTTTTTCGTATCATCCAATTAAATATCTGAGCTGCTAATATCCCTAAATAGTTTGGATTCCATTTATGAGATTGAATTATACGAACTTCTACAAAAGTTTATTAAGTTTTTTTGTTCATATTATTCTCGAGTAATTTATATGATTCTGTATTTCTTTATAAAGGTTTTATTGCTGTTGTCTTTTGAAACTTGGAGGATCATTAGCAACTCAAAATTTAGATAGATTAGGAAGCTTTATTTCGATATGCATTAGCGATTATAGTAATTAATAGCGAATAATTAGGCAAAATTCACTTATTGAAGAATAATTTTCAAACAGAGCACCATTGGTGTTACAAGTAAAAATTGACAATCACATTATCTAGTCCTAATTTCAAGCAATGGTCTAGGAAGGAAACAAGCTTGGACAGGGCAAAGTTTTCCCTTGACATTTGCAAAAGGTTTTATAAGTTCAAGCACAGGCCAGCGAGAGTAATGCAAACAGGCGTTAATACTAAATATATCTTCGTTTTTTAAAATATATCTTGTAATAATAGAAGCGAATCTAAATTTTAAATTAATCGTGAAGATTATTTGAAGTAGAACACGATTAAATTTTTAGAATTTCTGAAGCATTAAACTCCATGAAATAATCTAATTTATACATCTAAATTGAAAAGCTCTAAATAAAGAAATCTTTTTTAAAAACAATCGACATTCAAAATAAAAATGTTTACAAAAAACTAATTATCCTGAAAACACTTAGCATTCGATCAACATTTACGATTAAGTTTTTTATGCAAGCTGTGCAAGTGTCAAAGGCACTTCGAAAACAATACTTTATAAAAATTTTAATTGTAACTTAATTTAAAGGCAAGGTTTCAAGGAAGTGTTAAACCTTTTTTTTTTTATTTTTAGCACTTTGGATAACGGTATAAACGGTTTTTAAATAAATTATATATTGCGATTTAAAAAAAAATACCCAGATAACTAGCGCGAGTTACACTAAAGCAAAGCGTGATTTCTAGCAGATTAACGAAGCTTGCTAATGAAAGTGTAGTAAATTAAAGCCTGGATTTTATTACTTTATTATTTGGAACTAGAACCTAAAATTAGAACTTTAATTAGCTTTATAATGACTTAACGACTTCTCGCGCTTTCTTTTTCTACTGCTAAAAAATGCAACTTCTAAAAAGGGAAAAAAAACCCTAGAATATTTAAAACAGATAAATTCTGTTTTATAGAAATATTTAAAACATTATAGAAATAATTTAAGCAAAAAAGTTATACTTTCTATTAAATTTCCTATGATCAGTAAAATTCCAAAGTGAATTGTTTACGAGGTTCTTCAAAATCCGAATTTCTTAAAAAACAGGACAAAGGATTGACCACTAAACAAATTTATAATCCCATTCCTAAAGAATTGAAGTTCGATCCTAAAATCCTATCAGAATGTAGACCTGTGCTATCTGGGAAAATAGCCAGCAAAGAACAATTAACCTGAAGTAATATCAAAAACTGTTTATCAGTTTCAGTACTTCCTGTTTAAAGTCAGTGATCCCTTCTTAATTCTTATCTTATTACTGTATCGATACAATTTTGAGACAGATGAAGTTCCAATTTGGGTGCAATGCGCGTCTCAATCTACGAAGAAAAGTGAAAAGATTTCAAGCAAGTAGACAAAAACAGACAGATAGACCGACAGACAACAGACAGACACATCAAAAGTTACACTGAGAAGATGACAGTGTTCGGTGGTCGGGTGGTGTTGGTGATGTGAGGAAGGGGGCGCTACACTGAAACATTCAGGCCTCTTTACACAACGGCCATTTCACAATTATCTGGTTTATTTATATAAATTATAAGTGCTGTAATCAGTCTTCGAAGTCTCTTTCTCCTCATAAAAAATGCAATTATATAAAATTTTCCAACATCATAGATTTTATACATAGAATTGTTAGACTAATAAAATTCCATAATTTTTAAGAATTATTTGAAGACTGATTACATCAACAAATGAGAGCGCCGGAAAGAAAACGGTGCCTTAGTTATCTCAAGGAAATGGTAAATTGATAACTACGAAGAAAATTACCAGCTTTGAAAATTAGAGTGCTAGATTTTTTTCAGGATGGCTACTTATTAAATCTTGCCTTCTTTCTAATTTGTGTACATCCAAAAGCTGTACTTGGTCGCTTCCCAATTTGATTCTAAAAAATTACAAACCTTGTTAATTAAAATGAATGGTAAACATTTTTAAAATTAATCAAATTTTCGGTTTAGTAGCCACCCTGATTTTCTACCAAAGTAAATAAAAGAGAGAAGGTGCAAATATTATTGATTAGCAGAAACTGGTTCAGATGCAGAATTTTGAGATGCAGAATTTAGTCATAAGATGCAAGAAAATATCGTTTTTTTTCCTTGAGGCAATCATACAGCACGTGCGATAAATCTTTCCTGCTGAAACTCTCAGGTTCATCTAGTAATGACTTAACGATCCATAGTATCTTATCTACCTGAGGAAATTATGATTTACGAACTGATATTAATCGTAATCCGCGTATTATTCTTGCATGTAAAAAAAAGTCAGTTCATAAAACTCCTCAGAAAGTTAAGATTCATATACACTTAAATACATCGTTATAGCTCAAACTGTTGCATAGTCTTCGCCATAAATGAAACAGCAAATTAAAGTGGTTTAAAAGCAATCCAGAGCATGCCACTATGTAGTGTTTCGACTTTAATCGAATATTACTGGGATTCGAAAATGTCTAGTTAATAATTACTGTAATTAGAATTACCAAAATTAATCAATTACCAGAATTAATATTAGAGTTAGTGACTCGAATTAAATCCATCGCTTGTGCTAAGAGTATGATAATCACATTTTAAAAATATGATAAGGATGGGAATACCTTTATCCTAGAAACAGCTTCTTCGGCCTGGCACATTCGAGTCGATTTTGTTGGTTGACCTTCGCATACCAATTGAGTCGATCCCAAATATCTCGCTCGAAAAAGGACTCCCTCGATCAAAACTGATGGGTCGTTCAACAAAGCTGAAATTGTCATTGAAATAAACCATTTAGAATTTAAAGATTTATTACTCAAAGTTCCAAATACTGATAAATAATCTGCGGAGCAGTGAACGGCCCTGATTGAAGAAGCTGATACATTTTGTAAGCATCCCTCTTCTTCCTTGATAGTTTTACTATTGCTAATTACCAAATTTGGATCGTTCATATTCATATTCATATCCATTTTCATATACGTGTTCATAAAACAAGTTTCAGTTTCAAGTAGAGTCATTTTCATTTGACTTTTAAATTCACTTCACGTTACAAAGCACAAATGTTTAAGATTTTTTTGATAAAACTATTCTGGTGGTAGTTTTCAAAAAGTTGTGTAATGAAGTTTTTAAGTCACTTTTAAGTTATCTACTACGGTTAGTAGTCGCTTTCCTTATCTAAGAATTTAAAAGTGTTTATCCAGATGTGTTAGAAAACCTGAACAATTAAAAAGTAAAATTTGTAAGTGTTTTCATATGTTTGACTGTTTACGCGTCGAGTCGAGAATGGTTACTAGTGCGAAGTTAGTGGATTGGGAAATCACTGCACCGCAGACCATATTAATTCAACAATTATACAGTCGTGTATGCCCTCGTGCAATTTTCATTGCTCTGTTGTTTGTGAGTAACAAGTCGACATTTACACGCATTCGCGAGTGAAGGAGAAAGGATATACGCGAAGGTAGTCAGTCAGACCGGATCACGTTTGATTTACGATGCAGAAAGAAAAGAGAGAGAAAGATTACATAATTACAATAGAATACCTACCACATGTTAGACGATGGAAGACATGCACCAGAACCAAGGGTAGCAGCATTAAAGAGGATTAAAAGTACGATTAGTATACTCATTTCAACAGGACATGCTTCTGAAATTCACCAATTAGTAGTTAAAGTTCCAAAAAAATAAGTATTTGCAGGCAGAAGTGAAGTTTCATTAATCAGGTTCATATCGAATGAAGGTAGCATAGTTTTAAACGCTAGAGAACTTGTTAAGCTATGAGAATTTTCATGCTTTAAATAAGAAAATTATGTTTCTTAATTATTTAAAAAAGATCTTGGAAAAATAATAGTGTCGACTCTTCGAAAAACTTTTTAATCAATCCTTAAATTAATTTAAAAATACTTAAACCTATGAATGCCGATTTCTGAGATCGTTAAGTTTTGAAGACAAAAATCTCAATTAATATGGTTTCCGATAAAGTCGAGACTGATTTTATGATAAGTAAAATAAATAATCACTGTCCATAAGAACGTTACCTTCTTTATTCCTGCTTTTCTTCTTTCCCTCTTTATCCTGAAAAAATAACAAGATTTTTATTACATGAAAAATTAAGTAAAAATTGCTTTCTACGATTGTATCTAACCCATCGTGATATTTGTGAAATTCGAAAAAGATATTTACAAAACAAAAAAACATTAAGGTAAGCGAAAATCGCTCTTTTTAATTTGAACGTCATTGACATTTCAAGCAACTTACGATTTATTGCACTAAAGATTAGAAGCTAGTAAGGAAATTTTCACTGATAAAATCTCGATGGGTTAATTTGAGAAAAGAGAAACTCATACAGTCGTGCAACATACAATCATGGAAAACTCTACAGTAGTGGAAATGTTAAAATCGGTATTTTAAATATATTTTACAACAAAAGTTACTTATTTTATAAAATATGATTTCTTTAAAGACTCTTTTTTTAAAGAAAATAAATTTTTTTTAGAATAAATGATAATTTAAAAATTGCACTGAATATAATCAGTTACGAATTCCTTCCAATGTTACTCACAATTCATGCAACTGATAAAAGATTAATTAAGGACAATCGAGGCATCTAGAGACATGCAAATTAATTCAAAATATTTCCGCAACATCATTAAATAATTTAAATATTTTTTTACTCTTCATTCTTTGCTGACATTATCCTTGCAGAAATGGAAATTGATTAATTTAATAAATCCTCTCAAGTACAAACAGGAAAAAAAAAATAAAGTTGTAGATAAGTTGTAAGGAAATTAAAAAAATTAGAAAGATATCATGATAGTTATACTAAATATAGTAGGCAATTTAAGACATTGTCAGAGTCATTCATTATTATCTTTGCTGATAGTAATAAAAATTTCACTTTAAAGAATTCTTTTAGTTATGTATCATAAGCGGTATATAAAAATTTGTATATGCTCAAACGGAATAAAAAGCTTAAAGAATTAACTTTACTCTCCTATCCTTAAACTTTTAATTGAACTTAAAATTTAAAATAATTAGTTTAATTAAATTAATTTGAATTTTAAAATATTTAAATCTGAAAAGGATTCTAATGAAATTCCCAAGTGTTTCCTGTTTCTGATGTTAAAATCCTTTCTTTCTTTTAATTTAATGAGCACTCATCGTTTCTGTCATTCGAATGAAAAGAATATAAGCATTCTCTACCGGAATATTGTATAGAAATTAGGAAAATTGATAAGGCAGGAGAAGATAGACACAAAAAGAAAAGTTTGGATAATTGAGGAAACTATTTGGCAAAGGAAGAAATCTGGGTCGCCACATTTGTTTGTTCGGTTTACTTTTTTTGCTTTTCTGACAGTTCTACCAAAGTAAAGCATATTAAGTTTGGCATAAAATTATTTGAAAAAATACTTTAAATTAGTTTGAATTTTTAAAAAAATTAAAAAATGTTTACTATCAATTGGAAATTGTCAGTGGCGACCCGAAAAAAAGCAGAAAGTGGAGGAATTTGAAAAAAGCGTGTAAGCCAATAGCCATAATTTCTTTGGCATTGCAGACTACGAGACTAAATCTCTATTCTACAAGCCACAGGCAGAGGCAGACAATCATAGCATTTGAAGGGGCACCTTTTTCACCTTACTGCTGGATTCCTGGTGACTCTGGGGAGGTAAGGGAGAGTTTTTGATCGGGGTCTTCTGAGGACTCGACGAAGGTTGTGTAGGGGAAGTTACTTCGCGTTCCGAAGGCGGTGATTGTATAACAGTGACTACAGGAGGTGGAGAAATGGAGGCAGACGTCGAAGGCAAAGGTTCGGATTGTGCTAATGGTTCTAAAGGAGTGACACTCAAGGTTTTGGGAGGCGTTTGCTTTGGAGTTGCAATTTTTGCACTCATTGGTGGTAACATTGTCCTAGTCTTAGGTTTCCTCCACCCCTGCGCAACACCAAGTTATTATTAGTCGTTAAAACATTAGAAAACACTTTGCATGTTAATATTATGTTTACATCAAGAGATTTCAACTTATTCAGAAATTTTATGAGCTCAGAGTATTCCCAGCTGCGAGTCTCTTAGCTCTAAACGAAAAAAAATCATAAAAATGTTCTCACCTTATCATCATAGAAACCTTGATCATCAGTTCTTTGTTGTCCCAGGAGTCTGTCCGTTTCGAGATCTGTATCAGCTTCTTCTTCATCAACGCCTTCTTCTACTTCCAGCTCCCCTTCTTCAATCCCTCTTCTTGCTTCAGAATCCTCGCTATTACTTTCCGTGCAGACTCTCCGCCTGCCATCGAGCAAACTATATCTTAGTTAGATGCACTCGTAAATTAAAAATATGTCACATCTTTGTTCACTGAACAAAGCAAAAGAACTTACCTTGGAATCCAAATGGGGCTTACACTCGGTTCTGGAGGATCTTCCGAAGGAGATTTCGCAGGTAGAGTTTTCGTTCTCTGCAAAGCCATTCTAATATCTTTGATCGCAGCTTCTACTTCACCTCCAATTTCCAAATGAACGCTCTGTCTTCCCTGTGGCGCAGGAGGTGGAGGAGTTGCCAATGGATCTAAGCCATCTAATTGCAATTCGCCAGTGTCGTAGGAATTTTCTTTCTTAGCAACAAATAAATCTGGCGAAGTCGTCTTAAGCGTATGCAAAATATCTTTAGTTACATTTAAACTAACGTCCTTCCCAGATTCGTTTTCGGTTCCTAGCATATCGTTTCGAGTTCTTTGGATTATTTCTTTCTCAATTTCATTTATTTGTCGTTTCATGAGCATCACTGTGGGGTTGTTGTTGTCCGTATCGCTTGCATGACCACTGGATAAACCATCTTCGAGAACTGGCATACTCGTGTATATCCTCAAAGAATCAGAATTATTTCCCAAATCTCCAACAGATCCGAGTAAACCGCTCGCAGGGAGAAGTTCGTTGTCCATCATCATCAGGGACATTTCACTATCCAGATCTCCGCAATTACTATCACAATCGGTTGTTTCTGGACTGAGGGTGAAGTTTCGAGAATGACCGACTTGCAAACCCACTTCCGTTTCTCCTAGATCTTCACTACTTCCGGTTCCCACCGACAGGTCCAGAAAATTGTTCTCATGTTCAATAGTCTGGAAAAGTCAAGGATATTTAATTATTAATACAACAGTATTGTACATCGAACTACAATGAAAGCTTTTATTGTGTTTTATTTTCTGAAAGTTTAATAAATTTGTTTTTTATTTACCGTGTGAGTATATTCGGGTTTCTGCTTTTTGGGAGATTCATGAACCAGAACCTCATCTGGTAAACCGCTTGCTAGTCGTTGACCGACGTAGGAACTTCCGCCTTGCCTTCGCAACTCATAATCGAGGTCCTGAAAGAATTTAGAAAATTTAAGAAATTTATAAAAATAATAAATAGGAGCAATTGAATATTCACATAACAATATGAAGGTAATAAGATTATTTTGGTAACCTACTTGAAAAGCGAAGGAATCCGTGTTATTCTCCTTTTCCTCTGAGGGTGCTGGGCACTTGAAGAATTCTTCTAGAACTTTTCGTGTTTCCGAAAATTCATACAAATAATCGAAAGTGCTACCACTTGGAGAAACGAGACTACTTATGTTTTCACTCGGTAAAACCGAGTTTTTCAAAAGATCCTCTTGTTCTTCTTCTTCTTCCGCTTTCTCTAAAGGTGGCGAAGAATTGGTAATTTGATCCTCTGAATGCGTAACAGTCGGCTCTATCACAGAATCTTCTACGACAATCTCAGTACAATTTTCTTCCTTCTGAAATAAAAAAAAATACATAATAAAATATTTTATAGGTATCTCTGTATTATTATTTTGTTTTTGGGAATTAAAATTTTCTGCTTTTCTCTTTTAAATTGAAACTGGTTACCTCTTTCTGATTAGGTGTGGTTGGTAGTACTCTTTGTGGGAATCCTGGCCTTGGTGTCATGTAAACAGATGGTGACGACAACAAAGTCGGTAATCGAGGATTTTCACGAACTCCATAACGACGTGGACTTCCGGAATATTGTGCAATGGGTAATTCTCCAATCACCCTTGTTACCTTGTGATTGCGTTCAGGCGAAGGTGAATGTACTTCGCAATCACTCGCTGGAGTAACGACCTGTAAATTTAATATTTGTTCATAGTTGGAGGGGATGTAATTAATTTCTCTCAGGTTCAAACGAACACTAAAATTGAGGGATTATACTCATTGTTAAACGTTGCAGAATAGATTAGAAACTTCTTACAACATTTTAGAAAGGCTCTTTATTTACTAAAAAGGTATCCCGGGATTTTTACAAGGGAACTTATATTTCAAGGAATTTAGAACATGACCAGATTTAGAAGCACTTCATCCGTTGAGGATCTAAACCTCTAAGCTCTAAGTGGCCACTCATTACTGAGTGGCTACTCTTATAAATTCTCTCAATTTTCTAGATATTCAAATTCAAGAAATTAAAGCTTTTTGTTAAAAATACACACAAAATTACAAATAATTAAGGGAATCTGATATTCATAAATTTAAAAATTGCTTTAAAATTTAGATTACTTCAAATTTGATTGCTTCATAGTTTGTAATTTCCACTTTGATGGCACCAGTTAAAATGATAATACACGCTTTCCTTTTTTTAAATGAAACAAACGAATAAATTAATTACTTAAAGCGGAGCAAAATTAATTAATTACCTTAAAAAAATCTGATGAATTATGATGATACGCTTGAGTCGGACTAGGACTGCTACCAACACTAGAACTAGGAGGTTCTGGAGGAATTCTTCCTCTGTGAGTGTCATCCGATCCCAAATCCAAACTCGTATTCATTTGACCTGTATTATTAGATCCTAAATCTAATCTGAGTCCTTGCCAGTTGTCATCAATATCATCGAAAACAACCACCTCTCCATCACTAACAATCGCCATGCTTCTCGCAGGAGTCGTGTGATTCGATTGATAGTCTACACAATTTTTCGGCAGTCCATAGTCCAGATCAGTAATACTTTTTGGTACACCATACTCTACATTATTGCTATTCAAAATTGAGTCATAATTAATTATGCGATTGCTTTTAGGAGAGTCGTAATCCAGAATGGATTTGGTCGGATTCCGACGAACTGAATGAACTTCGGAAGAAAAGACAGTCTCTGTCACTTCTCGATTCATACGATGCCTCTTAGCTTCTCCACATCTGAAAATAAATTCGTGAATTGCTATTTTTATAATGCTCAGCTATTTGGCAAGCCAAGGAACTTTGATTGCTTTTCTTAACTCGATACTCACCGACTTCTTAATTCCCAAACGCTTTGTCTGTTTGGAGATTTATTGTTCTTTTTTGCGGATAATTTGTCGGATGTGATTTCGTCGTTTGGTAATGAATGCGAGGCTGTGAGGAAGCGAGACTTCCGGGATGCTACTTTTGCTCGACTCTGCGAAAAAACTTCTCGACCACCAGCTATTTCAATAATCCTGAAACAGAATTCCACCATATCACGTATGAATAACACTGTTTTCTTATTTTAAAAAGAAATTCAAAAAATTCGAATTATAAGACTATTTTTATCAGTGTATAATACGATAAAACCAGATATTTAATAAGAATTCAGGATCAAGTAACATAAGGATTTAAGAAGCCGCACAAACTAAGAGATCAATATACAAATTAAAAACTTATTTTCCACTCGATTTCATATAATGAAAATGTGTTTAAAGGGTACAAAATAAACTACAAGACTCGGTATCAAAAAATAAAAGTATTAACAAACCATCTAAACTCTATACTTAAAAGACCGTTCGTAAATCAGAAACTTCCTTTTTCAGCTCTTACTCACAAATGGAATGAGAGCCTCAATTAATAACAATTATTTAAATTACGTGAGACATGACACGATTGGAACATTCTCTCCATGAATCATAAAGTGCAACTCAGTTTCATTCTTGGACAATATAATCATTCGCTGTTGTTAGAACTTCATTTATTATTCATGAGAAACGAATAGTCAACACCTCAAAAATCAAATTGTTCTCAAAGTTTACAAATTTCCTGCGCTCAACGAAGTCTAGGAAGTTAATTGATATTCCAGGAATCTGAATACTAATTGTCTTCTAAATTAAAACAAAATAAGCTTGAGAATGAATTAATAAAAATAGATGTACGCCCATTTATAAACAATATGAAAACTATGAAAAGTGACAGAAGATATAACCTCAATCATAAACTACAACCATACGTGACCGCCAAGATAAATAGACTTAAGTACTTTGCCCAAAAACTCACCATTAAAGAAATTGGGACTTTTATTTTATGTGACGGAAATCAATATATATATTTTTGATTAAAAAAAAGTAATCCGTCCTGATGTCAAAGTTTCATATTTCGTGGATTTCTATAACGTCTACCCGCTAGAAACTAAAACGGAAATCATGCAGAATGATAATTCTGATTCGTCGATCATCCGTTCATGGCGCCACCATCGACTTCCGGTATTTGAATTTATGTTTGTACTTTTTGAAATTCTATGAATTTTGAATGTCTGTTTTAAAATAAAATAAAGTACTTTATGATTATCTTTTTTGTTTTTTAAAGTTTACATGAAACTAAAATTAAAAATTGTTTACTTCCAAGGTCCTTAATTTGAAACCATACAATATCAAATTATTCCATATAGAATTTTTACAGGAATACTTTTTTGAATCTCCATTCTTAAATTAGAATATTTGATAAAAAAACTCAACTACTAATATAATTATTATGATCCATAAATACATGCGAGTTTCTTTTTGATTGAGAATATATAAGATATGAGTTGAATTGAAAAAAGAGCTTATGGAGAACAACCGATATAAATTTCAATACGTATGTCAGGAAATTCTTTTTTCATGGTATAGCAAAAACTCCCATACTCTGGCTGTTCCGCATAATATCTGACATTTCAACTGGAAAAACTTACATCAGAATATCCAATAAATGCACTAGAGATTTTCCTTTCAATATTTAAGGATCTCGTAACCATACAAAACTTCCCTTTAAACTTTCATAAATCTGAAAATCGAGTCACTTTTATGATTCTATTTTAAATATCTTTTCATGTTATTTATTTTCCCATTCAGTTTTTACTAAAGAATCAACTTATTTTCTATTTAGATTCATAGCTAAAAGTTACTGTTATTTCAATTATAATAAATTTATGTCTATCAAAGAGAATTAAATTAATTACAGAAATGACTCAGGAAAATCGTCTTAAAAAATCGATTTCACCTTTGTTCCTCTGAAACTAAGGGGTTACTGTCTACAAAGGTTTCGCTAATACCGTATTAAATTAACATTCCCATTTCCATCTAGTAATAAAATACCTTGGAAGCAGAATTTTATGAATATTTCTTGGAAGACTTATGGTTCCAATTAAGCCGGTCGAGAACCATGCGAACTGCTTATGAAAAGAACCAGGATTTGCGGATTTTTCACCGAATTTAAGTATAGAAATAAATTTCCTTTTCAACGAGACGATAACTGTTTATCCCGGCACATATTTTCCGTGGATTTAGTCTGAAAATAGGTCGTGCAATTTAATTGTTCCATGAAGGGCACACGGCATTTGAATGACATTTCCCTGCGAGAATAATAATACCAGAAAAGCTTAAAAAAGTAGTTTAAAACTGGTATTTTTCTTTCCGCGAGATCTTTTTCCAAAGCTTTAAGTTATTTATCAGTCCTAGAAACATTTTCGTAATTAAATATCCCGTAAAGAAATTTCTATGACTGTTTATTCAATCTCTCCTCACAGCGTTCCAGTTTCAAATAAGTGAAAAGGATTTTAATTTGTTGGCATAATTTAATACGGTGTAGTATTTCAAATAACAAGTTCAGAGCAAATTTAGTTTCGCCAACTTTACGCTCGCAATAATATTTTTTGCTAAAACTAGGACATTTACGAACAGATGGAGGTAAATAGCCTAGTTTTAGAGATACATAATTATTATTGCAAACATAAAGTTGGCGAAACTAAATTGCTCTGATGGTAAAGTATATCATACGCCCTTAAACAAAATGCCTGGGACTACAAACGAAATAACTAACAAAATTAAAAGTCCCAAACTATAAATTTTGATAAATACTCAGGATTTTTAAGAAATTTAATGCGACTTCATGGGATTTTAAGTAATTTTAGGGGATTTAACGACGTTTTACTGGATTAAAAAAAACTGTGTTATAAAAATAAATTTTTAGGGATGTACCTAGAGTCTCTGAGTTTGTAGCTGCGATCACCCTTAGCTGATGTGAGAATATAGACTGGACTTTCTTCAGTTCCACTGTCGTCCTGCTGGGACTGAGGCTGGTGATCACTTCCGGCCAGGCTTCCGTAATTTTGAGCATCTTCACTTCGCCCGGAGGCGGACGATGAGCTCGAGGACGACGGTTTCGTGGCAGTCGGAAGTTGTCCTTCGCCAGCGAATCCAGGCACCACGCTCGCCGTCCTACGGGACAGCGAACCTGATTTTTTCCTGCCATTGGCTCGTTTCCTACACCTAAGAATGCAACTTGGAACTCTTAACAGACATATAGCAACATCCAATTAAAGTCGACGCTAATTAGCGCCCACACACACCACCACCACGCACACACGCAATTTCACCCGAGACAAAATTCTACTTTCTTACTGCATATTGCATATCTAGGTCATTTTATTTTGCAATTCTTGAAAAGAATTTAGTTTATACTTAAATTCCTTTAGGCATAAAGTTATCCTATCATAAAAAAAGAGGCAGATGTGATTCTACGGAATTTGAAAAAAATTGAAAACAGGTTCAAAAGATTTTATAGAACTTTAAGAGATTTCAAATTATTTCAATATATTTTAAAGAACTTCGACCTAACACCCTTAATTTAATTTATCTCGTGCAAAATGTATATACGAGTATATTACTCTAGAGAATAAAAGTCGAATGCAAAATATTTTGAAGTAGAAGGATGATCTCTAGGGAACAAAATGAAAAAATAGAACAAGATCCCATGTCAACAAAATTTCCTAGAAATATGTACCTCATAAACCTCTAACACTGAGCATCTTTAATAAAAATTCATGTTGTCCCGCTCATTAAAACATTAAATAAAAATACATCTCACGTTGAAACTGTAGCTCATTTTTCTGCAGTTCCCTGAAAATCTCATTCAAATATTGCAACCTGCAAGACATTTTTAATGAGTTCTATTTATATAACTTTGAATAGCATTATCTACTGTGAAATTTCGTATTTTATTGAAATAAAAATTAATTACGCGTAGCAATTTCCATGATAGAATTATCTATACAATGAATATTAAATTATATTTATATACTTTGATCTCATATTTTAAAAATAAAAGATCAGTGGGAAGTAAGTTCAGTAAAAAGTTATTTATACTGTTAGAACAAGCAATCAATAATCTCTTTATCCTTTTTTCAAGTTTCTGTTAAGATGTAAATAAATTTCCATTTTGCACTAAATCAAAAGTTGAGAAACTGTGAACAAAAATTAAAGGATTGTTTTGACTTTAAAGAAGGGATTAAAATTGAAGGTTTCAAAGTCTTGCTGCTGACTTCTTTAGATGATTTTATATTTTCTTCACAATTTTACATTTCGTTTTCTGTTTTTAAATGTCGTTTAAGGGTAAATAAAATCCTGGATAACCCGAGGATAAAGTTTAGTGCTGTTTTGTAAAAAAACCTTGGGAAACATAGCAGCTGATAGAACATCAGTCGACCGATCAGCAAAGCAGTTGTGGAACTGCGAATTTTAACTGGACCCACAGGGGAAACTCTGAGTTGGACATGTGCTCTATACATATCCATTTTATCCACCGCAAACAAACGATACGTGAGAGACCGCGTGATTTAGTGTTGCAAGTAAAATAAAAACACCAGAAAAGTAAAATTGCAAATCTACATCCTCAAGCGACATCACCATGGATAAAATCAAAATTATCGATTCAATTGAGTCGTGTGAAAATTTCTAACAATTTTGAATCACATCATTCATATCGGTTCGATTTAGCAGTTCTAATAAAACTTATTTCGCTGTATAAATTTTACTATTTTTTTTCTTTTAAAATAATATTTCCTAAAAATCAAAACCTTGGACTCTTCGGAGTGTAAGGCAATTTTTAATATATCAAAGAATTAAAAAAGTTCTACGACACGCTGTAAAAGTTGCTTAAAACTTTTCAAGATATACGAAAACTTTGACAAAAACTTTATCCCCTAATTTCAAAAACTTTTAAAAAATGGTATAAAGCACAAGAAGCCTAAAATTCTTAAAAATTAGAACATTCTGCCATTGGAAGCAAACAAATTTAAAAAAGTGAAAGTAAGTATCACCCTGATAATATACAAGAATTGCAATATAAAATGTTAAATATATGTATAGAAGACAGTGAAATGTCCTACAAGAGAGGAAAATTGTACAATTGTACAAAGGGATAGTTCAGTCATATTTCATAACGTAAAAGTGGAAGCTAGAAGAAAAGTAGACCTTGGATGAAATGGAAAATACTTACAGATTACAGAGTGGAGCAACATGTATCAATAAGATACATACAATAGTACATTCTATCCTATATTGTACATTACTGCTGAAACAACAACTTGCCTGTCGGAAGTGTCTCTTTCAAGGTCGATCATGTCTTCCGATATTGCGGAATTGGAGGCTGTAGTGCTCGTGGCAACGCTTGAGATGGCGATGATGGAGTTGACCTCAGGATGACAAGGATGGTCATGCGGCTGGTTGGATTGCGTGGAACCCCCCGGGGGCGGGGGTGGTCCGCTCCTAGGCCGGCATTTTGGAAAAAGTCGGTTTAAGTCCGCGTTCTCCAAAATCAGACTTGTCATCGCCTCTCGACAAGCATTTCTTCAAACATGGTCGTGTCCATTATCCTGAAACCAAAAACACGTATCAGAAATATGCACTATTTTCGATTTTTTCATTTTACTCAACAAATATTAAATTTGGAATTTTTTCCCTTTGTAGGATTAATCAACTTTTAACCAGAATTATGTGTACAGAGCAAGAAAATATTTATCTATAATCTTCATTGAGTAAAATGGAGAATGGAATTTTGAGTTTAACCCTTGGGTCCAAAGCCTTTAAAGATCTTTGGAAAATAGTATCGTCTACTATATCTTTTAATTCTCTCTCCTCGTTTAATACAGAAAAAAAGCTATTCTCGAAAGAAATCAAGAGAAATTTAGCTTCAATTGACTTGACGTCGTGGATTGGGATAAAACTATCGAGGCATCACATAAGGGGTTGATAATTCGATTAAAATTCGCAACGTGGCGAAAGAAAAGTGCGCTCAGAGAGGAGTGAAGAAGGGTGGAAGTCGCGAAGTTAGAGTGGATTACTGTCTGACTGTTTCAACCCTTCTCAAACCACTGCACTGGCCCATCCCCTCAGACTCTCACTTTAGCCCCTTTGAAGAATGCAACACATATAAAGTGGCACTTGCAACGCGTTGACAGTGCGAGGTACAATTTTATACGGTGCATATCCCTGCGGTCTACCGATTCTGGTGCAAACGTAATTCAGACACTAGTGCATTCTGAATATGTACCTACTCACTCCTCTCTGGAAAAAATCGATATTAAAGGCCATGCCTCTGAATCCTTTTTATTTTTTTCCCTTACATTCCATTCCACATAATCTTTTTCATTCCATTCCTGCCGCTCTTTGGAAAAATCATTACATTATAATTCAAATGCCAAGATGAAAACACTATATTAAATTTAAGTAAATACATTGACAACATTTTTTGAATAAATTAGAAGGTTTTATATTCACCTTGTAGAATTCTATCTTTATGGGACAACCACAATATGTATCTACGGAAAACGTGTTATTACCCTGGATAATTACTGAAATGTAATTACAATTCAATCACGATACCGCAATGATTCTATAAGCTGCGGTGAACGATTTAACTTATTTCCGGCCACTCTCAGGACCGAGTCTAAAATATTTTCGTTGATCAGTCTGCAATCAATTTTCCATGATTAATTCTCTTAAGTTACGTAATAAACTTCCGATATTTCAGTCTATAAATGCAGAATCTTCCAATTATGAGAAGGAGAGCCTTTAAATTTGAGAAGCCTTAATTAAAGAAAACCTTTTAATTTTTCAAGATTGCCACAAGATTCAATTTCCCTGACAAACTCTGAACAAATATTCAATACTATTGAAATTTTTCAAAAATTTCATACAATATCACTTTAAATCTTTTGAAATTTAAAATCTCTTAAAATCACTTTAAAAAATCAAAATCTCTTAAAATTATTACAAGCTTTTGATGGAAACCTTGTTTTTAAAGTTTAGAACTAGAGGTATAGTAGTAAAATTTAAAAAACCCTTAATTAAATTTGTATTTACGCATTCTAAAATTACTTGAAATTTAAAAAATCCAATATTATTCCCACGATTTTCCCATAAAGCGATTTTGCCGAAATATTTGATTCAATCTGAGGCGAATAATCTATATGCAAATGTTGAGGCTTACGTTCTAGTCAATAATCTGTTGTAACGAATCAGAGTACAGCATTGTAATACGATCAAATCTGGCAATCTGAAGATAAAGTCACTCAGTTTGTTCGAGAAACAAATTATTATCGACACAGATAGTCGGGTTTGGAAAATTGCTGTTGTACCTAAAATTTAATAAAGAAAGCTTTAATATGCAATATCACAATATCAAAATATATTCATAGTTATTCTACCTAGCAACTACTCGACATGAATTTTATCTGGTCATTTCTCTCTCAGGCAATAAATCTTCCTATTCTGCAATGCTGCAACAGAATACCTTTAATTAATAAGTTTTCTCTTCTCCAAATTATGTTAAGCTCTCTCTCTCTGTTCGATTATTTGCTTCTTAATCACTCAGAAAATTGAAATGGCAAAAGACGTTAATGAAGCTTGTTAATTACTTACTCCTTCCATTTTTCAAGTTACTAAATACTAATTGTTAAAGATAAAACTTTTCTTGGGGAAATACTTTTTCTCGATATTTCTAAAGAAGCGATACTTCATAGCATACAATGCCTTGTTTTCTAGCTCTTCTCGAACATTTTCAAAACTTTTTCAATCTTCCTCTTTTGTCCACGATACGAATAATAGGTTGGGGGAATTCTGTGGTAGAGAAAAAAAAGAAAAAAGGAAAATAGAGAATAGAGAATACAGAAATGATATTGACGACATACTTCTGCACTCGTTACCCCGTTATTCATGTTGAATTCCGGTTGGCATTGCCTTGTAGTTCAGCTAGCTCTTTTGAATATTACTCTCTCTCTACTTTCTACATACATATTCTGACGTACAAGTTAAAAAGGGACACTTAGGGTGTTGGAGATTTTCATTTTTAAAAAATGAATTCCATAATTCTTTTGCGATATAAAATCCTTTTCGTTGATTTTCTACTTTGAAGCTGAATAGACTTAAGTATCTTTTTAACTTGTATGGCAGTATTGTAGACTTCATAATGAACGAGTTATAAAGGCAGTCTTATCGCCGTTATGCTGCCAAACGTCATAAAACTGCATCGAAAGCTGCTGGGTCTTGTTTTCATAGCAAGTTTCATAAATTTCATGAGCTCGAAATACATTCACGGTTATGATACTTTAACCTAGTGCAAAATTTGCATTCTTCATCTACATACGATTATCCCAAGTATCGTCAAGCAAGACGAAGAATTTACATTATTTCTTACAATTTTTGAATCGATCACAAAATTCAATTATTTATACTGTGAATGAAAAACGATTCTATTTCATATTAAAGATTGTAGTAGGACATCCCCACCTCACTCTTGTCACTCATCTTCACTTTTTGACGAACTCATCTTCCCTTTTTCCTCTTTCAAGTGGCATCGTCATGCCTAAACGACCCCTTGAATTTCAACAGTCTTATAACTCTATGGGGCTGCATTTTTTCATTTCGTCATAGTAATATGCATCATGTATCTACTTTTTCATTTTCTTCTACCTATGCACAATAAACGAGGGAAAAGCTTTCGCGTTATTTGAAATGGTTTTTAATATCCGGCAGAAGTAAAAAATGTTAAACTAGTTAAATTTTAAACTAATTTTCAACTAATTTACATTTTATTTAATTTTAAATCAGAATTGAAAATTCTTGAAGAAAAGAACTAAAATAAATTAGAAAAAAACGTTTAGACATTTTAAAATTATTTTTACAACTCAGAAAATCCCGTAGAACTGTTTTAATTTGTACAATAGTTTCATGCGAATGTAGCTCGCTTTCTGTTGTGGACGAAATTTAAATACCGCTGGCTTAAAAGAAAATTCCAGTATCAAGAGCATAATTGTAACGGGTTCTTTCATAACAATAATTCATGTGGGTCTACATGATCCTCTGTAAACCAACGCTTTGTTTAAAAAATCTATATTCTTCAGCGAATTCCGAAAAAAAATTGAAGACCAGAGGTTTTATTATTTTTCTGCATTCTAATCATCCTAACTAAGAGTGTTGCAAGTGGGGTACTGAGGTTTCGTCGGCAGGCTGACGTTGGCGTGTGCAAACATTTATAGCATCGATTGGCGCAATTGGTGGAAGCTCGGGGCCATTTTTTTCTTTTTTTTCCTTCTTTCCAGCGAATTGGGAATTGCAGTCGATTGTTGATGACGAATGACATTCGTTGCCTCGTCCAGAGCAGGCAAGAGTACTCTGCGACTCTGGTACTCAAAATGTGCCGATTGTATCTGTTGGTGCCAGTGACCCCCTATTGATTCCACGCTCAGTGAAGCACAGACCAGGCTCTCACCACCTCACCCTCATCCTCACCTTCAACTCGCCCCCGTCCACCTCACAGTGGACGTTTGTGCTTGCTCACCGCACGACGCCAGAGTCAGCTAGGCGAATATAATTCCTCTCTAAAGGTGTAAAATGCCACATACTTCCGTTCCTTGTGTATGGGAATCACCTAAAACCATCCCTCAAATACCCTCGCTCTTGTGGACACTACAGAGATTATAGACACTAAAGGGTTGCACAGCCAGCTCGAGTAGTAACGATGTCGCGTGCAGGTTTATTCTTCACAACAAAAAATATTTACGCGGACAGATTCAGGTGGAAATTTTAGTATGAATAGGGATAATATACTATTTCAGTAGCAAGTTTTAATTCAGATTGAGAATTTCAGGGAAAAGGGATTCCAAAAAAATTAAATGGATTTAAAGAGATTTTACATGATTTTAAATAATTTTAAGGGTTTGCAAGAGACTTTAACTGATATTAGGGGTACTAAGGGATTTTCAACAATTTAAAGGAATTTCTAAGAGACTTTGAAGGATTTTAAGCGATTAAAAAAATTTACTGGGAATTTGAAGAGATTTAGAAGGATTTTAAGAGATTTTATAATATGATTTAGAAAATTTCAAGGAATTTCAAGAGGTTTTAAAGTTTTAAATGATTTTAAGGTCGCTGGACCCAAGTTTTAAGCTGAAAATTCCATTCTCCATTTTACTCAATGAAAATAATAGATAAATATTTTTTCGCTCTGAAGCGTTAATCTTTTTTCAAATATAAGACTGCATACAGAGCGAAAAATTATTTACTTTCGATACTTTTTGCATAAAACAAAGAATTCAAAATCTAACTTCAAAATTTAGTATTTTCGTTTTACTTAGAAAATATTTGAATTAGATATTTTCTCGCTCTGTACGCATAATTCTAATTAAAAATTGATTAATTCTACTGAAGGAAAAAATTCCAAATTTAATATTTGTTGAGTAAAATGAAGAAATCGAATTTTAAGATTAGAACTTGGCTCCAGCACCCTGAAGGAGATTGTAAGTAATTTGGAAGAGCTTCTAAAGTATTTAAATAGAGTTTTAGTGACTTCAGTGAATTTCAAGAAATTTGAAGAGATATTAAGAGATATAAAAGAATTTGAATTGTTTCTTAAAAATTGAGAAGAGATTAACGATTTTCAAAAAATCTTCTGAATTCTTCTGCAATATCTGAAATTTCCTGAAATATCTGAAGTCACTTAAAATCACTTGGAGTGAAATCTCTTGAAATCATTGAATTCTCCTGAACCTGAAGACATTTGATGTCATTTGAATTCACCTGAAGGCACTTGAATTCTCCTGAATTCTCCTGAATCTAGGATGACCAGTTCACCTCATCCAAAAAATAGGACATTTCGATCTCTAAAAATAAAAAGAAAAATAACATATAGAAAACGAAATTAAAATAATTATCTGAAGAAATAAATAATAACAAATCACTGCAAGAAGTGGATGTGAGCCTCTTTTTAATTTAATATGAATAGAGTTGTCTTTGAGGTGGTTTCTTTTGGAAAAAGTTTTCATTCTCGTGCAGTCGTATGTAGTTCGAAGTACAAAGATTTGAAAGAAAATGTATAAGCTACGAAGGGAAAGGCGAGAATGGAGGAGTTGTTTTCCAGTTTTTGATCATTGAAATGCGTCTTGGGCGAATGTTGGTGAAACACGAAAACAAAAAGTATTCGAGCTTGGTCAAGAGGGTAGACTATTTTTCCCAACTCCCTCGCTATTGTTAATGCAGGGTGTAAAGTCAGCTGTTCTAGCCATTTTTCTTCTTGACGTTGCACTGCCGCCGAAGAGAATTGTTGAACCAAAACATATTTCACTCCGCTCTACATTCCCGCGTAGACAATTAACTATGAGAAACAAAAGGCCTCATAAAGTGTCTTATTTTTGGTCCAGACAAGTGTTTTCCTTGGGCTTTTTTATCCGCTCATGCCCTACTGTAACTTATTATTATTATATTTTTAACGAATGACTAATGATGCGGAACTATATTACAAAATGTAACTAAATTCCAAAACAATGCTAAATTAAAGTACATATATATGAAAAGTAGAACAAAAAGCGAATTGAAATATGAATATTCAAAAAATTGCTGAAATATAAATTCTCTCTCAAAAAAGTCTCTCTCTGCGTTAAAAATCGAATTTCGAGAATTTAATTTAGTCTGTGGCGCAGGTCTCTCAGTGAATTATAATGAGAATAATCACAAAGAGAAAAAATACAGATACCACAAATGTGGTGGGCAGCTAACACGTGTTTAATAGCACCGGTACCACAAGTGCATTAAAATTAACAGGTTCGAGGTGGAACTGCCGCCAATGCATTTTTTAGGAAGAATTTGAAATTCGTTTATTACACTGTCCAACTACCTTTGTCGTAAATTATAATAAAAGAAGAAATCGAGTAATAATCCCCAGTTGAATTTATAAAAAAAACGTTACACCGTTTGAAGCTTTTAAATTTCGGATAAAAACCTTTTTAACTTCACTTATATTTTCCCTGGTTTTACGAATTACGAAAATAGAATTTAATACCAATTTGCTCGAAAATTTAATTTAACTCCGACATTTGGTTAAAGGTCAAATGAAATATTGTTATTTATAAATAAAAGCTTGTAATAAAGCTACCATAGAATCCAAAAAACATTGAACATCAAGAGCCTTTTAATTAATTTTTCCTTTATATTTTTGCTCCTCTCTACAATCTCAATTCGTATTTTATTTTTCCTGAATGCTTTCCCTTATTGGCTGTTCAATTTAATTATCAAACAGTTTACACTTTAATCAATTTTTTAGCTGAACTACGTCGGATTCTGTCGGACTACTTTGTTCAGAATCGGAATATAATCACATTAAGCGATAGGAGAGTTTTCAAATAAATTTAACGAAGTTTCTCATCACTGAGTTTAGGATGTCCCATTTCCCTTTGCATTAATATTTTCGGTACTAGCCAAAATATCGCAAAAATTGTAAATTGCAATTAATGTATAAATCATAATAAATGAATATCAGAATCATTGTTTGCAACAAATAGTGAATAAGTGTTTGGTCATTATGAAGGTAACAACAAACTTTCAGCTTAAAAGCAAATTAACTCACTTTTCTTCCTTCTGTCAACAGTTCCGGCTTTAATTCGAGTTTAACTCTTCCGGGGATCCCGAAAATAACGTTGAAAACTCATTTTACAGGATGTATTCACTCTCAGGTTTTAGCTGACGAATTAAATCAACCTCTCAATCAAAATCCTCTGAAACACTATTAAAAAAAAATAAATTTAGAAAAATACTCTCATTCAATTTTGTATATTAAATATTTTTAAAGAGTGCAAATTATGTGCTTTGCTTTAAATATATATTATTAAGTGCTCATAAGTGAGTTACACAAAGGAAACAATTCATGCGTATAAAGATTTGTGTGATTTGAGAAATATCTGATTTAGATTTTTCGTGTGTCACAGTAATAAAAACAATTTTGAGTAAATAAGATAACGTTTTCCTGAACATGCTAAAAAGTATATCTTCTTTCCCAATAACCCATTAATCATCTAAAAACATTGTCTAAAAATATCATAGCTAGCATGTCTACAGTGATTTATCAATCGATAGAGTCAGCACTATTTCGAGGGATAATGATGGGATATGACGATGCTAGTTTTACATTGCAGATATACAAAAATGCAATCTCAATTCTTCCGCGAATCGCGAATATCGATAACCCGATGTCTCTTTTTTCTCTCCTGTTGTGGCGATATTGATGCAAAAAGTACTGAGCCCGAAAAAATATATATCTGATATTAAATATTTACGTCTGAAAAGACTCGTCGAATATTTTTCTTTACGTTCCAAAATTCCACTCTGTTGGTTTGAAATATTCCACCCTGCAAAAAGACTCAAGAATTTTTAATTATTATCATCTCTTTGAGTTCTCTTCTATGCTCGCGAGCAAACACATAATATATTTTTAAGCTTTGAGACACAACTAAACCAGTACTTATGTAAAAATTTCTCATTTGAAAAATAAATGAAAACGTATTATACGTATATCACGCTGAGAAAAGTCTGGATTTATCTCGCGAGTTTTCGAAAAGAACTAGCAGAAAAACTTGACATTTCAATGAAAAAGCGGACTTTATTTACATTTAGCTTTTGATTTTTAATCTTTAATTCAAAGAGATTTACTTCCCGGTTTAAAACAACCGAGCTGAGGTAATACGCGGCATGAAGTTTGAAGCTAATGAGTCTTAAAGCAAGAAATTTTTCATTTAGATGTTTACAACCCTTGTTTTAAACTCTTGTAACTTTTTAGAGTTTCTTTATGTTTCGCCTTTTTATATTTATGTACTGAATTTTATTATATACTAGGAGAAATTTACCTGTCCTTAACCGAGATTTTAAGAAATTTCAAAGGATTTTAAAGAATTTCAAAAGATTTTAAGGAATTCACCCACATTTAAAAAATTGTTCAGGAGAGATAAAAAATGTTCTGTAAAATCTAATTGTGAATTAAAAAAAAAGCAAAACGTCCACTCAGGGGATATTTTAGTGCTGAACAAAGGCCAAAAAAATGAACTAGAAAAAGTCAACCAGTTCCGAGTAATTACATGAGCTAGAAATGAACGCGTTTTCTTTACTTTGGACGTTGATTAAAAAGAGATTTTTGGTATAAATAAAAAAACTGAGAAAAGGTTTTGTAGACCATTAGTTTTTTTTTGAGAACAAAATTGTTAATAATTCTATGTCGACTGGGTCATGAAAAGCCCGATCTCAGTTAATTAAAAATTAATGAAATATTAATAATTAATTCAAGTTTAATTGTAATTAAAGGAAATAACTATTAATAATATCATTTTCGGAAAAATGTGGGTTAATTCCTTATGACATGTCACCGTTCATTTATCATTCACAAAAATAGAATAAATACAGGAGATATTAATCTAGGATCGCAAAAATTTAAAAAGTCCAGGAACCACGCAATAGAAAAGGCAGATCTATGAACACAATAGTAATAACTTTGGGCTTATAAAGCAGGGCAATAATTCTGAAATGCTAGTCAAGCATGAGGATTGACTTTTCGTATCCGCGGATTAAAAATGTACTCAGCATAAAGTCCCCACCGTAATACCAATAAATTGCTTTCACCCCAGTCTGGCAATACTTCCGGTGCTCTTCCCGTACATCGGCCAAACACGTACGTTTGCAATTACATTCTCGCTCTTTTATTACGGGAAGTAATCACTCAAGTCGTATATGTACGTGTTACAAACTGATATATAACATATATTCTAGAGGGAAAATACACTTTATTTACGTGATGCAGATGAGATAGCAACTTGAAATCCTACCAGGCTTTTAAGGGGTTGTCTCTACCCTCGAAAAAAAAATCGATTTTTACACTTTGATTTCGTATTCTGATAGTCCACGATGATTCCCATTGTTCTATCTCTATAATGTTTCGAGCCCTTAAGTTAAAAACTCATAAAATCGTCGTAAAAAAAATCTAGAATGTGTAACTGAAGAAATTTAGGTCTTAAGGTTTCATCTTTTGAACTAATGATCTGTAAGTTATGATTTCCGTACCACAGGCGTTACAGCTTTCAAAATGTTGTATAGAAGTCAATTTTTACAACTTATTTTATGGGAACAGGGATGTAAAACTTATATATGCCGAGAGATAAATGAAAACACTTTTTTTTATGAATTTAAAATAAAATTCGTGCTTGGAAAAATTTCTTTATAAGAGATTAATTTTTTTTGTTAGTTTTTTCATTCTGCTTTAAAACTTTTCGTTCTCACAGTTAATTATTCTAAATGTCATTATGTAGATTAATAGTCGTTCTAGGGCGACATATAAGCCATACGCAATGTAAAATATGTATGCTCTATAAAACTTGTTTTACATGTCATAAACCCGATTTGTGAAATCTTTTTATGAATCTGCGCTATTTATAATTTAAATACAAAATTTTCTATTCCATTTTCGGGATTGGATCATGTGACAGTCGCAGAGGTGTAATGTTACCTGCGGATCACATGATCCAGACCCCATTGTCCTTGTTACTCTGAAAAACAACAGAGAATCCATAGAGAATAACGAAAACGAGAGAAAAGAATAATAAATAAGTTTCGTTCGTTCGTTTTCATTCAGCTCGGGATTCCATTTCCCGAGATTCGTTTTAGAATTTTAAAACAAAAAATTTATTCGTTATGAGTCTGCTTTTTTAGTTCCAATACTGAATTCCAATTTTCAAGCAAGAAATCAATTTACTTGAACAAATAGAAAATAACTGAAAATAACATGTAAAAGAACATTCACCTCACTCCTCAAAATCTGAGATTTAATTTTTAAACAATTTTCAATTTTCCGCAAAAAAAGGAATCTATTATTCATTCAAATAAAAATGTGCCGAATCAGCATGTCTGAGACAAAACAGAATCGTGGAGTCATTTCTCTTTAAATCCTCTCTTACGTCAGGATTTGAGGAAATATATTCCACACTTGAGGGTGACATGTCGCCTTAATAGAGAAGAAAGACTATCAAGTTACTTTTTGAACTCGTACGTTTATGATAATTTGAACTTCGAACTTTATACGATGCAAATAGGAATTCGAATTGTTGAAAGAAAACTTTTAGAGTGAAATTGAAGATGCTACACTTTCACAACTATAAGTCTTTTCGCAATATCGATTTAAAGAAGAGACAGCATTCTATTTCTGGACGAATCTCATTATTCTAAACTTCTAAGGTCGAAACTGTAAATTCTAAATTCTAATCCGTTCTAATTAAAAGTGAAGAAGGTCAAGTTCCTAGAAACATCTTTAAATCACTTTAAATTCCACGACAATATTTTTAAATCTTCTAAAACTTGTAGAATCTCAAAGAATGCCTGAAAATTCTTTATAATCCCTCAAAATCAATGAGAATCTTCTGAAATCTGTTAAATAAACTATTGTCAATTATTGTCCAATTAAAAACTGGTTTTGTTAAAAGAATTCTTCAGAGACTTTTCAAATGTTTAATATGCAAATTCCAAAATGTAAAACACTTTGCAGGAGAGTTTATGAAGACTGAAAAATTTAAATTTCACTTTCTGTGAAGTCCTCTTTTCATAAAGTTGAAAGCGATTTTTTCACTGGTCAGTTATAAACCTTGCCACGTTTGGTTGCAATAAACATCCCTCATGCGTATACTGTCAAAAGAAAGAACAAAAAGCAATTTTGTATGCCGTGTGCTTTGTGAGCCATATATAATCGAGCTTTATTAATGCGCTGATTGAATTTTCCATAACGCATGACAGATAAATTTAGTGATGTTAATCAGAGGGGATATGAAAAGTGACTCCTACAAATCATTCTTCTCTCCGATTAACAAGGTAATCGATTCATCGAGTTATAAGTCAAGTCTAATTTAAACCTAATTTCGAAATTTGGCAATCAAAAATTTGTAAAGTCGAAAGTAAAAGACAATTAATAAACTGCTTTTATCATTTTTACAACCACCTTAAAATTAGGACAAATTTTGAAATGAAAAGTCTCTTTAATTATCTATACAAGAATTTTCAAAAAACTGAAGATGAAAGGAAATTGATGAATTCCTTTTTTCAGTTTAGGAATTTAATTCAACTCTACCTATTGTACGCAGAGTTTCAATTAAAGGCAGAAGCATGATTGGGAAGTTTTCTAGTTTATATTTTCAAGAATTTTAATAAAAACTTATAAAGTTTTTCAGAAGAATTTTTAACCATCGCATTTTCATAAAGCAAGAAGGAAGTAGAAGTGCTAAAATGTATTGCACTTTAAAAAGCGTGATATTAGACCTAAGGAGTGATATAAGATGAAAATGTAATCCTCCAAAGGCAGCTTGAAAGTTCCATTTCTAAATTATGCACAGCATCAAATATGAACATCATGAAACTCAAAAGTGCATTTTATTCCATTATGATCGCATGAAATTAATAACAGCTTTTTCCGATTTCTTTAAGCTTTAAATTATTTTTATTAAATATCAGGAATCTGTATAAAAAATATTCATGTCACGAATTTTTATTTAGACAATTTACGACCGGTGAGAAGATAAATTTAACCGGAAAATATTTTTCTGTGAAAAAAATTTGTTCATCGAATTAGCGTTCTACTAATAACTCCAGGATCTGGTTGCTTGTAATAAATTTTTTACTGGAAAATGGATTTGGATTTGTTCAACTTCGAATGCTTGAAGTTTGTCCAATAATTTAAACTAGAGTTAACTATAGAATTCTGTAGAGCTCATCAGTCACGATAAAACTGAATATAGTACCTAAAAATTAAAATTAAAATGGTTACAGCTTTCCCTGAATAAACTGATTTTGTAGAATTAATTTATTTTGTAATTAAATGCTTTTAAAGTTCATTTTGAAACTATCGATTGTCAATAATCTCCTGTCTATATGTTTATCAAAACTCATTCTCAAATTCTCATCGCAAATGGAGTGAATATCTATTACAGCAACTGAAAAAAAATAATTATAGAAACGTGAGATCAGAGTGAAATTCAATGATTGAATCACCTTTCCAATTTTATTTATGGAACTCTTGGTGCTTCAATTCTATGATGTGGATTTGAACCTCAGGAAAAGTGAAATTCTGAGCACCGTATCAGATCTCAATTCTCTTATCTAGAATTCTGAAAGGAGAGACTCTGAAAACTAGAACAGATGCGAATCCAGAAATAGGCCAAGAAAGGTGGAATTCTCATTGTGACACCTGTTTAGTGTAATAGAGTGTGGAAAGGAGATTAATGGAGAATGAGACTCGACTCTAAGAGGAATTACTTTAAAGAGGAATCTCTCTGAATTTAAGCATTGAAATATAAAGCTGAAAATTTTCTACTTTTATTTCTAGAATCTTTTCTCATTTCAGAAGGGAAATAGAAGTTTCAAACTGGATGATAAAGTGGTAGAAGATCCACATCGATAGGTTCTTTGAATAATAGAATATCTGGCTAAAATATGCCATTGGGCTAAAATATTCTATTGGAATAAAGTGGTCCAATAGGCAATGGTTCATATTTCCACTGAATTTAAATATTCCATAATGTAAATGTTTAATCAATTGTAACCAATCATTCATGTTTAACAATTCAGAGCTTAACGACAGAATAAATGTATAGATCACTTTGATACAGTAGGGATGAGAAGAGTGGTTGATCAACACTGTTCACTCAAAGTGCCAACCCCGAGTATGTACACACACACTCATTACACAAGCCACGACCGACTAACGCAAAATTGACCTATTTCCAGTAATTTTCTAAACTCTGACTTTAAACCAAGTTTGTTTTTTAATTTATTTATTTATTTCCTTTCGTCAATGTAGAATTTCAGATTGAACTAATTAAAATCGTCAGAGTTGGCAAATTTAAAAGCCCTTTGATAGAATCAGTACAATTTTCCCTTTTGCAAGTTTAATTAGATGCTTTATGTCAAGAATAATTTAATTACGACTACTTTTTGAACTCAATCAATGTAAAAATGTTTCAAGGCAGCAAATAATTTTGCTAACCCGGCAAAGATTTCGCAACTTCGATAAATTAACTTCCCTCCTGAGAAACTTTTTCGTGTCTGAAAGATAACTTTCGATCAAATTCTGAACCTGAGAACCGAGCGGAGAAACGTTTTTATCGAAAGGCCGTTCGTTCTTGCGATAATCAACTTCCCCTTTCTTCATGCAGGCTTCTTTAGTAAGGTTTTGATTAAAGGAGTGTAAGGATATGCAAATATCTAGATAGGTGTTGGTTGAGGTAACATGCTTCATGGGGACATGGACATGCTGAAATTAGGGTCCTTCCGAAAACATATCGTGACTAATACATATCATACGAGACTTTATCAAGCGACTTCAAGTCTGACACAAATCCATAATAACCGAGATTCGAAACGTGATTCTTTTTGCAAGCATACAGGGGTTCTTTGCTGTATTTCAGACATGAAGAATCGAAGAAAATGAGATATTTTTCGACGAGTAGGTACTAAACTTCTGAGATCGGTGTGTAGTCACCATCAAATCATCACCTTATCGTAAAAAGAAATTGAGATTATATCGAAAATAAATTCTCGTCATTTCGAAATCTGAAGCCTCATCCTCCCTTCACCTATTAATTGGATTTGTATTTGATACTTGTAGTTTAGAAACGCTGCCTACTGCGGATTGAAAGATTTTCAAGACATTTCAGAGATATTAAGACATCTTCGAAGGTTTCAAGAAATTTTAAGTGATTTGAAGGAATTTTAAAAGAATTTTTACAAAAATTCAACATAGTTTCAAAATTTTCAATTAATTATAAAATGTTTTTAAGTTCACCATCCCAGGGAAAGAATATTAAATAATATTATCTCTATTGTTCTTCTATTCTTTTTAAATTTTCCTCAATATTGTTCAAATATCAATTTTATATTGTGAAAAAAACTCTCTCTAGCCCCGCTGGGAAACGAAGTCAAATATTTTCATAACATAAAATCAATATTTAAAAAATATTGATAAAAATGTAAAAGGAATAGTAGACCAATAAATATAACACCATTTAATATTTAAACAATTATACTGATTTCGAATCATATGAATGAGAAAAAGTTCCAGGCCTAGAGGCTGAAACACTTTCTCTTTGCAGAAAAAAAAACAGAGCTTGGAAATTTGAAGTGATGTACCCCTCGACTCATCCAGTTTTTTTTCGCACTTGTTTCGTAAAAGGACAGAACACACACTCGAGGGTGTCTAGCACTCCTCATCTCCAAGCGAAAAACCCTTCCGTATCGTGGTTCGTGCGCAGTAGCTTTCATGATTTTCGGCAACTTTTACCACTTCGATCTTGAGGAAAGTTCCACTATGCACTGCGGGTACATATCAACACCTTTCGTCGCCATTAATTCACCTTTAGTCGCCAATGTAGACCTACATAAGCAAACTTGATAAAAAAAAAAGTCTATTCCAAAAAAACATTCATGGAAGATTTTCACAAGAAGATAACAAGTCCCTCTGGACAACATATCCCTCTGAATAACATGTCCCTCTGGATAACATATCCCTTTGTCTTACACATGGTTCCAAACCCTCACGTTGCAAACTTTTAAAGAGCCCAAGTGTCACGTATTGAATTCACCCTCATGAATCACCTACGAAATTCTTCAAGCGTATAAGGTTTACACATGAGTCACCTACAACTCGGAGAACTAATGAAATGAGAATCTAACAACTGCACAAGTATATCTGAAAATAAGATAATAATTTATAATTCAAGGGACATAACTAAAAAGCAAAAGAATGATGATGAATTGAGGGATTTAGAACGAGGATTTAAACAAGGATTGAGAAGAGACTAATGGTCAAAGGGGATAAAAGCGATGGTTGTATCTGCAGGCGCAGCATGTCCCCTCACGACTCAAGAAAGGGAATCGATCCAACACGTTAATGTATCCCTCGACATTGGAAAGTATCGTGAAATTGCGATTCGTTGATTTAGAAAAAAATGGAGATTGAGTTTATTAATTTACCTTTTCGACCTGCACTCAAGACATACGCCGGTAACTGGTTTTAAGGCACAAAGCACCGAATTGGGAGGACTTAGGCGCCTCGATAATCGGGAGGTCCGGACACAAAACACGGATCTTCGGAGGGTGGCCGGTCACTGACAGCGAAAAGCACGAAACAGATGGCGCTGGCGGTTGTACACCACCCCTAGCGAGTTGCAACCCCTCCTCGAGGCCAGTGGTGTAAACCCTGCTGGGAAGAAAGAAGGTGCTTTTGAAAATAGAGGGTGCTTGCTTGAATAATTAAAGAGCCTTCTTCGGGCCTATGATCGATATTTTTCCTAACTAGAAATAAGAAAAAGGCTCGGTCAAGGTTGGAAAGTGATTATTTCTCAAGGGGATGTTTAGGAGGGGTTATTAAGTTGCTTTATGGAACTTGTTAGGGATCTTTGGAGGTTGCTCTCTTTAGAGGTGGTGAGGTAGGAAAGTGGCGAGTACGACACTGGCTACAAAGCATTGTGCGTGGTATAATGCGACTCTGAAATTCAAGTAACTAAGTTACACTGCTTTGTCTGAAAACAAAACCGATGCGATAGACGGAAGAGAAACGAGGTTGATGGTGGATTCGAATCGAGAATGTTTGTTCTCATTTTTAAAGTCTGCGGGAATTTAATTCAGCAGTTTAACTTTGAGATTGTGGAGTATTTGTTTAAGTTGAGAGGAATTTTGAGATAGATAGTATACTTACGGAATGGTGATTTTTCCAATGGAGAGAGTTTGCTGATTCGAATTGTTTGAACGATATTGGCGGTCCAATTATTATCCATGTCCTAAAATTAAATATTTTTTTTAGATATTTTGTATTGTTTACAAGGTATTGATAAGCATAACAAAGATAAACATGAATAAATTATGTAAGGTACTGATTACGTCTTTAATTACACAACCTAATTGTTCTCATTGATATTATATATTAAACTAACCAGATTAATAATTGTGCTCTACAGTAAACGATAAATATTTCGTTGTCAAATAATAATATACAAAAATATCTAAATATCAGTTGTTACAACGGCTGAGAAATTTCCTCAAACTGAAAAAAGTAGCTGTAAGTGAATTTAGAAATATAATAGCAAATGTAGGTTTATTCATGTAGAATATATGCACTAGTTTTGTTGATGAATATTATTAGTACATCAAGTTGTGGATGAGTAGGGGTTGAATAACAGGAATAGCTCTTTATCATAGGTCGTTGAATTTATGTCCTCCATAATATACTGATTAATTATTAAACCTATATCAGACCTTTATACACGATTAAAGTGAAATACATACGCCAACATTTGCAGACTATGCAATAATTGACGAGTATTACTAAATAATGCTCTATAAAGCAAGTAAATTAATTGCCAATAATATAAATGTATGAATAATATATATTATATAACTTTTTTTAATTATTCAAGAAATATAAAGGCAGAGTAATTATTGACCGTAAAATGGGTTTTCATTAATAAAATTTTCAGATTTTAGAAATTCCAAATATAACTTCGATATGAAAAAATTTACATATATTGCTCGACCCTTCTGAGGAAACATTGAGGACAAAATATACTGCTTTGTGCCCTCGTATATCTATATGGATATGAACATAGCAGATCGAACTTTAGGATTTCCTGGTATGAAGAAGAAAACATAAAATGCATCATATCAATAAAAGAATTACGATCTATCCTTAGAATATTTTACCTTCCAGTTGGTTCCTTTCTCGTTACAGTACAATGGAGGCATTATTTATGTAAAAGTAAACTTTTATATTATGACTCTTTGTTTGTAAAAACGTTTTAAATAAATATTTTATTATTAATTTCATTATTTCCTTTTGAAACTAAATTTCTTCTTAGAATTGAACAATCTTGTTCTTTTAAATCTTACAATAATGCAACAATAACACTATACTAATGTATAATTATTATTTTAAATGTTTGAATAAAGGCGAATACATAGTTTTTTTTTTACCTTCAAACTTCAAATTTTTAAGGAACGAGGTATCTAAAATTTGTTTCTACTTAAAAAAACATTCCAGATAAAACGAATACTCATTATTTCACAAGTAAACAATGGAAATCTAAATGATAATTCAAAAAAGGAAATAAAAATAATTTTTTCGGTTTTGCTCATTTTTTACCGGGCTCCTAACCTAGAATTTTCCTTATAGTTAGAAAACAATTATTATAAACAATTTTCTTGATATATACAATTTTCTTTAAAAATTCTGTATTTGAACATGATATAACTACTATGGTTTTTAGAGCAACCGAAACATTCTTAGAATATAAACAAATGACAAAAATTTTTACCTGAAAATTTCCTTTCATGGGGCGAAAAACAAACAACACATGATTACGACTTATTGAGAGACCCGAGAAAACTAAACACCACCTTGATTTTAAAAGTTGACAAAGACAATCGAGTTGTTAGGCAAATCTCGAATGGATTTTTACCGAAAATCAATCAACATTAATCATTTTCTTGACGTTTTTCGCGATTTTCCATCAAGGGATGAAGATGACGATAAGGAACCGTTCCACATCAATGCAGTGCTCCGCAACCAGCGTTCCCAACGCGGGCTCCGAACTCTACTGCGCATGTGCCGCGCTCGGCATCCAATTGGTTACTATTCGCGCGCAATTCAAAATGCTAAATAATATCATCTTTACAATAGATTTAATTATTTTCATTATTTATAACAAATTTAATTTTCATTATTTATAGTAAAAATTTGTTTCGCTATTTATAATAAACAATAAAGATGATATTATTTAGCATTTTGAATTAGTAACCCAATCGGATGCCGAGTGCGACACATGCGCAGTAGAGTTCGGAGCCCGCATTGGGAACGCTGCATCGATGTTTCAATTGTTGCAACAGTATCAGAGTAACGAAACAACTATATAGCAATAAGAAAACATTTTATTTCTGAGCCACAATTAGAAAAGTGAAATTCAACATAAGAAGAATATTAGGATAACCTCAAGATGGATCAAATGCTCCCAAGTCCAGGGTTTAGCATACCCAGTATAGGCACACCGCTCCATCAACCTGAAGAAGATCAACAAATTTTGCCCAATGCTCTTCAGCAACAGCAGCAACAACAACAGCCTTCACAACAATACCAGCTACAACAGTTGCATTCCATGAGTCCTAACATGCAAAGCGGAATGCTGATGATAACGCTATTGTCTGATAACTAAACAGTGTTATAAAGTAGCAAGGTACTTATTTATTTTTTTAGAATCCTTACTTAGAAAGTTCAATTCTTTTATTTGGGATTATCTACTTTTAATTAAAATATGAAACTCGATTGTTTATAGATTACCTATACCGAGAAGAGATATGTTAGCTGCGTTTGTAGGAAACAAGTTGGTATTGGTCGGTGGGGTAGGAATGAATGGTGAAACACTCAGTTCGGTCCAAGTATTGGATATTCATACAGGTAAACTATTCCGTATTCACAGCATTCGTCATACCTAATATCCTGATTTCTATGTAATTATAAATTTATTATTTTTTATAGGGGCTTGGACGGATGGTCGGTTACCGTTTGAAGACTGCCGAAAATCTTCCTACTTGTGTTTGTGGAGATGAACTATTCGTTGCAAACAAACATATACACTGTTACAATGTAAAAAACAACGAATGGAAAATTTGGAAAGGTGTTAGTGATCCCTGTGGTGTCAATAATATTATATCCCACGATAATCAAGTGTATGCGACTCGTAAGTATGATAGAATTTAAATATTCTAAAAATTAATAAGAAATTAAATGAACTTATCTTTATTATCTTGTAGCTAAATTGAGTGAGAAAGAAGACGTCATGATTTATATACTAGAGACACTTGAGAGTTCTCGTAGACATGGGAACAGATATCCTGTTGCGTTATATGTATTTTCCATATCTGTACAAGCGCCTTACAATTGTTTGACAATCGAAAACAGTCTCATTTGGTTCTCCATGCTTAATCCTGCAATGCTAAAAATAGAAGTTGGTCAATGTAAATCCCATCTTAAATACAAGAAATTGTTTGAGAAGTTGGTTAAGACAAATAATAATATTCGCCTGAAGCATCGTGTAGGATGCTTCAATATTCTGAAACTTCAAGCTTTACATCCAGAGGTAATATTATAAATAATAACACGTTTTTTTATTAATGCTATGATTCTTTTTTTTATGATTCTTTCCATAAGATTCAAATTAATAAAGCAATTTTTT
>UCOK01018574.1:0-54249 GCA_900474325.1 Synergus umbraculus | reverse complement strand
CTATGTAATTATAAATTTATTATTTTTTATAGGGGCTTGGACGGATGGTCGGTTACCGTTTGAAGACTGCCGAAAATCTTCCTACTTGTGTTTGTGGAGATGAACTATTCGTTGCAAACAAACATATACACTGTTACAATGTAAAAAACAACGAATGGAAAATTTGGAAAGGTGTTAGTGATCCCTGTGGTGTCAATAATATTATATCCCACGATAATCAAGTGTATGCGACTCGTAAGTATGATAGAATTTAAATATTCTAAAAATTAATAAGAAATTAAATGAACTTATCTTTACTATCTTGTACTTGATGGACTTGGAAACGAAAACCGTCTATCCCTACCGGAGAAAGCTAGGGAGCCTGTTATAATTGATATGTACCTCTTGATAGGCCAATGTTTTGATCGAGAATTACACGAAACATCTCCCGTACAGATGATAACGCCTTTTAATCTTGTATCAGATGATAACTATCTGATTCGGTTCTCCATGCTTAATCCTGCAGAGTTAAAAATAGAAATTGGTGAACTTAAATCCGAATCTAACTACCAGATATTGTGTGAAAAGTCGGTTAAGATAAATAATAATTTTCGCCTGAAGCGAAAAGGATGCTTCAATATTCTGAATTTTCAAGCTTTACATCCAAAGGTAATATTATAAATAATAATACGTTTTTTTATTAATGCTATGATTCTTTTTTTATGATTGCTTCCATAAGATTCAAATTAATAAAGCAATTTTTTCAATTTCAGACTCAAGAAGCCCGTTAGACTTTTTCGGTCATGGTTACGCTCTTTGCAGACTCACATTGCCATTCTTCGTCCAGCTCACTTGAGGTTCTGGGTCACCTTCGACTTTTGCTGTTAATTCTAATTTTGCTCCATCATTGATTGTGAGGTCACTCAGTTCTTGGGTGAATTTAGGAGGTCCCATCGACGAGTCGCCTGCTGGATCTAAAGTTGAAACAAGCAGTTTAAGAAGTTATTTTATTTAATGGCTCCATATATATAGTATATTTTTTACAATAAACTTACGAATTATTTTTTTTGTTGTACTCCTAGATCTAGATGGACTGCCAGTTGTGTCGAGTTTGCTACCGTATTTCTTAATGTTTCTCTTATAACTACTGGAGGAGCTGATACTAATTCGTCCAGTTTGCCATTTATTTCCTTTGAAATCTGTAAGCAGTTTGAAACGTTTAGTGTTAATTTCAAATATAAATTATTCCAAATTAGAGTTTATTTTAGAAATAATACCTTCGAGGAGGATTTTTCAAGTGCTGAACTTTCTTTAAATGTAGCACTAGACTCGTCTCTAATTGTTGAAGAACTAGTGTCTCTAAATGTTGAGGAACTAGTGTCTCTAATTGCTGAAGAAGAACTAGAGTAAATATGTGTAATATTGTATCACTGTTACAATATTATGAATTGGCGATTTCAATGGCTGTTCGATGTACTTTCGCTCTGCAAAAATGATTGAATTAGTTAAAAATTTATGAGTTAAAAAGACCAACATTCTAAAAATAATTTTAAATTAGTTTTACCTCCAGAATGTAAGAAGTCGTGGGCTAGTTGAATTTCTTCATTGGTTTCTCCAGAGCCTGCAAGAACGACAATTTTATACTCAAAAAATAAGCTTGGATAATCAAATTATGGATAATCGAAATTGAAGTGAATAAAATTTAGACAATTACCTTTAGGCAATTACCTTTAAAGGCAATTTACCTTTATTTCGTACAGACGAAGGTAAATGCATGATCGAATTTGAAGGATAGAACTTGAACCCAACACAAAGTGGTAAATCACAATAAAGATAAATTTCGGGCTAGTAAAACTTAAAATTCATAAGTATTATTACCCCGAGGGCAATTATTTCGCAGCAAAGGGCCCCATTGTCAGGTACTTGGCGCCTAAGCTGCACTTGTCCGCCCCCAATACCCTTGATAAGACCCTGTGGAAAACTAATTGAAGACAGTAAATCCCCATTTCGGCGCCAAGTATAATAAAATAAACAATTTAATTTCTGTGAAAAGGTCGCTCAGTTTAACAGGTATTCAGTGCTGAAACTGCATTTGCCCGTCCCCGATATACCCCGTACTAAGCCCAACCGCCAACTTATCCATATAATTTATTACACGCCCTGAACTATTTAACTTTCATCTAACTAGGTTTTTTTTTCTCATTCGTAGAACACTGAGTATTCTCAGAGATTTTTTATTATTATATTACTATAATAAAAATATTAATAATTCATCAAAATATTATTTAAAAAAAAAACGATTTTCAAATTCGAATCTTTAATTTCTTTCTTTTTTGCTAAAAAAAAAGTAACTTCAAAGTAACTAAAATTAAGTTACAAGTTACTGCAAAAATCGTAAATAAGTTACGTTACAGTTACTTTTTAAAAAAAGTAACTAAGTTACCCTAAAAGTTACAAATAACGTAACTTTTTAGTAACTTAGTTACTTGTGACAAGTTACTACCCAACACTGTTCTATATCTTGTATCGACAAGACATTGGACAATTCGTCAAGAAAGTCTTTTTCAGTCCTAGATATAAATTCATTTTGATGTGCTTTTAAGAACTGAATTAATAATAAATTTAATTTGTAATTTGAAATATAAAATAATAATTTGAAATATAAATATAAAATACGCGTAATTTGAAATGCATAATATTCTTTAGCATTTCAAATTGCGCGCGAATAGCAACCAATCAGATACTGAGTGCGACGCATGCGCAGTAGAGTACGGTGCTCGAGTTGTGGCGGGGGGCTACTGCTACGGAGTAAAATCGTCATTCTAGCAGAGAAGTTTTCATAAGCAACATCAGTGTGCATCAGTGTTAAACATTCATCAGCATCAGTTTCAACGTAAACAATCATTCTTTGTTTCGTCGATTTTACTGAACCCTGGGTAAGTTTTCTACAAAATTATATATAAAGAAACTCAATTATTTCTGTTATTCATACACGATAAATTAAAGATATCCGTCTGCTTAGAATTTGTCCTTTTTCGAGTGTTGTGACGCTTTAGGAAAGTTTCGTTTTTTTTCGTGTTTTCCTGTTAATTAGAGTCTTATAGGTGCAATAAGTTGATATAAAACTCAAAAAGGAGTTGTAATTGCGTTATATATTAATTTAATATAAGTAATTTAGGCTCCAATCCTAAATCCTAACCTATTTTTGTTGTATATAAATTAGTAGTCTTTTTAATTAGTTCGTATATTCTCTTCAATGTTTTTTATATCTATACAATGTTTTTCTCTTTTTTTTTATTTTAATTCATTTTATAGATTTCATATATACTATTTTTCCCTGGTAGGTGAAACTTTGATTTCAGTGATGTAGGTCATTTTACTCAACAAATATTAAATTTTCTTAGTTTTTCCCTCTGTAGAATTAATAAATTTTTAATTAACATTATGCGTTCAAAGCGAGAAAATATATAATTCAAATATTTTTTAAGTAAAATGAAAATATTGAATTTTGAATTCCTCGTTTTATGCAAAAAGTATCAAAAGTAAATAATTTTTCGCTTTGTATGCAGTCTTATATTTGAAAAAAGAATAACGCTTCAGAGAGAAAAAATATTTATCTATAATTTTCTTTGGGTAAAATGAAGAATTGAATTTTGAGCTTAATATTTGGGCCCAACGCCCTTAAGAATCTTTAATTGAAAAATATAGGCTGACAAATTTTTCCATTTTGTGCTTTAGATTATTAACCATGGTGTGCGAAAAGTGCGAAGCAAAATTGGGCAAGGTCATCACTCCTGATCCTTGGAAAGCAGGAGCTCGAAACACTACAGAAAATGGTGGTCGAAAAACGAATGAAAATAAGGCCCTTACAGCAAAAAAGGGTCGTTTCAACCCTTACACATCAAAATTCGAAATCTGCAGGATATGCAGACAAAAAGTACACCAGGTTGGTTCCCACTACTGCCAAGGATGTGCTTATAAAAAAGGAATTTGCTCCATGTGCGGTAAAAAATTAATTGATACTAAGTGTTATCGTCAATCGTCAACGTAAAATTAACAATATTATATTGTTTCTACTTAAACTTAATGTAAACCTTTTTCGCGATCAAATCAATTCTCAAGAGTATTGAAGAAAGCGAAAAAGGTAAGATTGGCGTAATTTTAAGGCTGTGTACAATAATGTAGATTAATTATAAGTTTTTTGAACTTAAAATAAATGTTAAATTGATATAAAATTGAATGGACTACAAATTATTTTTTAACGAATGCTATTCAGAAAGATGTTCTTGAATTTTTGGTAAACAATAGGATTTTATTATTTATCGTTATACAAACGAATGTTTCTTATGATAGAATTATTAATACAAAATCAAATTTACAATATCAAATAATATCATATAACAACTCCTTTATGATTACTTTCTCCCATGCCTGGCATTGGTTCAAAACTTATTTGAAACATGAGAAAATTATTTTCTCATTTCTTCATTTTTTATCCGGAGTTACATAAACCTTTTCCATTGATTAAATTTCTTGTGTACATATAAGTACAAAACTTCAGATCGATATAAACTCTAGTTCTTTTCTCTCTCGTAAGTTTGATTATAATTCAATAAATTCTACGATATTTTAGTACTCATCATGCATTATTTTAATTTGCGGATTTTACTAAGAAGAATTCCTGATTTTACTGAAAAGAATTCCGCGTTTTAGCTGCAAATAAATTTTCTTTCCAATTTTATAATCTGCAAATCAAAATATTTAAATGGGCTTATTTGGATTTAAAGTATTAAAACCACTTTGACTAATATTATCATTTATAAGAGACATAATTCTTGAAAAAACGCCTCGCAGTCAATAAACCTATTCTCTTTTTACATACGCTAAATCAAATTACATGATAAATTTTAAAGGATCGCGTTTTCAATTATTCTAGAAAAACTTGCCAGCTCTGAAATTAGTTAACAATCTTCCAATATAAAAATATATTTCTGTGGCACCAACCTTTATATCTAAAAATATACATTTTTATCTTGTAGAAGTTTTCTAACGTCTTTCTAAAAACTATTCTCGTCAAGAATATTATTATTTAATATCTTAGAATAAATTAATATACAATACATACAATAAAGACGCAGACAATTCTTTTCGAAATTTTTAATTATTAATAGGTAAACACAATTCTTGATAAAATTGGTCATCTGAAAACTTGAATCTTTTATCACTGGATATTTATTTCCCTAAAAAAATCTCGTGATTAAAGTAATATCAATTTTACATTACTCAAAACACAATATAGGATATAAATACATTGTGATGTGCTAAATACATCACAGAATCAGTTATAAATTTCCTTTTAAATTCCCCTGTTTAATTTGATTTACCCATTGGATATGTAAATCTCTTTTGTTCGGTATGATTTCTGTCAGGTATTAAAAAGCTATAAAACAAACTTCACAATCCATAATAATGTTAATTATAATTTTAATACTTAAACTAAATATCTCATATATTTAAAGACTCTATAAAACTGGGATGATTAAATCCTACAGTAGATGTGTTAATTGAATATAACTCTCATACAAATGATTAACAGATATCGAAATTAAAATTAATCAAATATGTACAATAATATATTTTCTGATCTAAAATCTAAAATCTCTTTCGCCCTTTCTGCAAACAAATTTTTATGAAGGAAAATCCTTTTTTTCCATTTCTAGAACAAAGATGCCAGAATCCCAGTTATTATGGCACATACATTTTTTTCTCGTACTCAATGTCATTCATCCTATTACAAAATATAATTAAGTAGTACTGCGTACCATGTTCTTTGATACAAAATACATGGAACAATTATACAAAATACATTTTTCTACAACATAATGTTAATCAAGGCGATAAGGCCTTCAGCACTGGTTATTTTAAAAAATGTAACAGATATGCTTTATTTTTCAAGATATTACAAATTTCTCACCCACAGAATTTAATTTCCACATCTACTGATGCAAAATCTTTTCATCTCCTGAAGAAAGAACAATGTTCGTAACAGGTTGGGGAGGACTAGATCCATTTCCCCAAGGATTTTGTTCCTTGTTGTCCCCTAAAAAGATCCACTGCTCAAATTTTTTATTAACACCTGCAGGTTTATCCTCCGAAGCACTCACAGTGGAAACCTGAACTTCCTTCACGGGAGGAGATTTATATTCCGAAACGTAGACCACCTGCTTATCGGAAATTTCATCCTTGATTAGCTTCGAAGCATCACTTCTTCTCGGAGGAACAGGAGGTTTTTTTCCAGGAGGTAGTTTTCCGTTCGAAGTGACTACAACATCTACTTGAGGTTTTCTGGCCTCTCCACTTCCTTCCATAATCGCCACAATTTCTTCACTTTCACTATCAGGCTCATGAACATTTTCCCTGGTAGGTGAAACTTTGATTTCAGTGATGTAGGTCATTTTTTGAGTACCTGAGAGTGGCATCGGGGTACTTGGAAGTGGCGGACGAGTTTCAGATTCTTGTCTAAAATCAATTGATTCTCGAACTAATCCACTATCTTCACTATTTTCTCCACTAGAAACACTCACATTGCTAATATTGTGACGATCTTCATTTGGAGAGATGTTTTTACTATTCACTGTTATGCTTGATCCAAAATCATAACCATCTTCATCTTGATCATCAAGAATGATTTCAGCATCCTTCTCCTCTGTAACATTCACGATTCTCTTTGCAAAATGAGTTTCGAATTCTGACGGTTCCTTTTGGGGACTCTGCTCAAATTTTGTCCTGTGGACCTGGAAAATAGAAACCGAAGAGTCTGGATCCTTTTCTATCTCCTTTCTTTCAGGATCTACCGTCTTCGAAACTTGGTTTTCCAAATACACTTGAGAAGTCTCCGGCTCCTTTTGTAAATTATTTAAAATTTTATCAGAGGATCTTTCAGCTCTGTGAAGATCCAGATTCTCCTTTTTAGAGTTCAAATTTCTCGTACAATTTTCATTATGATGCCCGTGCCTTTTTTCACAGGCAGGACATCCATAGTCAAACTTGACCTTCGTGAAAACCTCATCGACTACTTCTTTGTCTTTGTACAATAACTTGGGATCACTCTTAAACAAATCTTTTTCTTTCGATTCCCCAAAGTTCACGAAATTCACGTTAGAACTTGAATCCTTTAAAGAATCCTTTGTGGAATGAAGATCAAAGTATCGAAGAGCTTTTTCAAATCCTTCAACTCCTTTCTCAAGAGTTTTGACATCCTTTTCTTCAAAATTGAAAGGATTCCCATCAACATCTGGAATTGGCTTTGCTTGCCTGAAATCCAATTCCACTTCTTCGGGAGTTGGACTCTTCACCACTCTTCCATTATTAACAATTCTCGCCAAAGAATTATCCTCATCAGGATTGAACATTCTCTCAGCATGTATAAAATCTTGACTCATACGTTTACTCAACGGCAAATTGTACAAATCAATTGAAGTTTCAATCGCACCATCAGAAACATTCACAGGATCAGAATCCTGAAGAGAATCTTTCTCTTCTTGATGATCCTCCTTCATTTTGATTTCCACTGCTGACTTTGATCTCTCCAAAGTTCCGTTGCTCTTCTTCCTAACTCTAGACTTCTTCGCCAAATCCTCTGCTTCCTCTTTCGCCCAAATTGCGTCTTCAAGAGTTCCCCACTCACTAGACTTCTTCAACTTCCGCCTATCAAAGGTGTCAATCTGATCCAACTTCGTAAGATCCTCTGTCGATTCGTTAATATCCTCAGGAGGCAAAGGAGCTTTTCGCTTCTTGGATCCAGTATCTGTCATATCCAGACTCTGGGCCCTTTCCAAAGTTGTTGAAGTTTTGCTTTCATATTTTGAAAGATCACCTAAACTTGCTGCTTTTCTGTAAATGTCATCCTCTTCGTCATCAACTTCAGGCACTGGAGTATGGTGAATAGTTATATCAGCCGGATTCAACTCAATTGTCGTGAAACTGTTTTGAATCTCACTGTCTGTGTCGGACTCAGAATTCCTTCTGTTGGTTCTCGTCTCGAGCCTCTGTCTGCGAGCCTCGTCATCTTTATTCTCGCGCACTTTGCTGACGTAATCATTCAACGCATCAGTATAATCAGCAATCGAGTCGATCTTATCGTCTGATTCCCTTTCTTTCTTTGCAGGTGAAGACTCAGCCTCCTCAGCATTTACCTTCGGTGGGGCTGGAGCCTTCCTCTTGTTTTTCTGAGGACTTTTTGGATCATCCTCAGTCGAATTTGTTGGGGACTTTGGAGCCTTCAGAAGTTCTGAACTGTTTTTTCTGTTTCGACGAGCAGCCATCCCTGCATTGTGAACTTCAGTTGGAACTTCGGATGGAATATTCTGTTCCTCTTCTTTACCTCGATCAGGAATATCAATTCCATTTAATTCCGTTCCATCTACTTTTATAAGTTTTTTGATTTTCTGAAGATTCTCTTTCTGATCTGGAATCTCAATCTGCTTTAAACTCTCCTTTTGTTGTAGATTTTCCTTCTGCAGAATATTCTCCTTCGACAGTGGGATATCTTTCTCTAAGTTTGCTTTTTGTTGTAGGTTCTCAATAGCAACTTTGGTTTCTTCTTCAGGAGAGGAAGATTCCTTCGCAAGAGATGAATTCTTCCCGAGGATTTTTTCAGCATCCATTTTTCTAGAATGCCTTCTCTCAAGATTTGTGTTGTGCTCGTTTTGGTTCTCAATTCTGTGGACAGTTCCATCGAGGGCAGGAAGAACTTTGATGCCAAATTTATGGTGATTATGTTTTGTCTCTTCGTGATGACGCTCAAGGGTTTGGGTACCTGGGGTGGATTTTGAGGATTTGAGAGTTGAGTTCATTGTGGAGTAATTTGAGCCAACAGACTCATTTGGATCCGCGATGAAGAGCCGTTTTGCGGCTGTTTTATGAGCCTGGGAAAGTTCAGGAATTGATTGACTTCTATAGAGTGGATGACAAATCCGTGTTGGGCTCGGACCCACGCTTTTTTTCAACAAGGTTGTCGGTTTAGAGCCGGTTCCCCCACTTTCGACCTCTAATTCTACGTCGTAAGGAGAAGCATAACTCAAAATTGTCAAGGCATCTTCGTAGACCATACTTCTGAAGCTGATTTTCACGCTTGCTATTCTGTCGCCTGCAATGAGAGAAATTTTTTTTAAATTTTCTAATTGGTTTTTCAAACGCGCTAATATACTATTAAAAATTAAAGAAGATCAATGAGCATGTCATTTTCACTAGTGAAGTTTCACTCGTCTCAGAAAGTTAGCATATAGGTGATTCTCACAATCTCGTCTCGGATCACGCTTGAGTGGATCATTAAATAAAAAAGAGTACTCATTTATGATTGAAAGTTTCAATTAAGATCGCTCCTAGTCTCACATTATTATTATTAGATATTGTTACACTTATAAATCGGAACTATAATATTTTATTTTCATTCTTTCAAATGTTTCAACGCAAATCGGGAATAAGAAAGAGATGATTCTTAATTATCTTACCAGGATGAATGCGTCCAGATTCAGAAGCAGGACCACGATGTAGAAGATCCTTGACAAAGATGCCTTCCCTCATGTTTCCGCAGACGTTAAATCCAAGCCCGGTAAAGTCACGGCTCCTGAGGCTCACATTGCTGACCCTTGTGGCCTTTGGCTAATGGAAGAATATGTTATTTATCAGTCGGCCGTCAAAAAGCATTACTAACAATCTTAGATTATGTCGTAGGCACAAATAGCAAATAGCGCGTGGGCTTGTTCTTTAGACTTTAGAGGTTGAATTACGAAACACCTAACTCGAATTAAATTCTTCCCTATAGCTTTATTTCTTATAAGATTCTGAATCACTGATTCACCAATTGTAACAAAATGGGAAATTTATTACTGAGGTTTCTAAGGAGCGCTCGTTAAATGAGATCAGCATCGTTTTTAAGGCTGTTGGAGTCAAGTTCTAATTCAAATATTTTTTTAAATATTCTGCTGTTTCCATTTTAATATAAAAAAATCGGTAACTTACTCCCAAACAAGAATCGTCCAAGGTACGTCTCTTGTCATTTCGATTTGCAGTCCCAAGGCCTAAGGACGACCACGGGGTGGACCAGCGAGTTGAATCCTTCGCTGGTGTATCCACAGCAATTGTGGACACAGTTCTTTCGAGGCTTCGAGCAACTGCAGGAGTTGCATCTTTAAAACAAGGATTGTCGAAGGCATAAGCATCATCGACAATCTCAGGATCTGTTACCAAAACCAGGTGTTTTCCTGCAAAAAATAAAGAAAAATCGCCTTTAAGTTTCGGGAATACTTTTTGTATTTCTTGATTTTAATTTTTTAATTTAGTAAATTAAATTTATAAATTAATTTAGTAAATTTCGATGAGGACTTTCATACGTCCTCCTTTCCACTTATCGAAATCCAGACTGTGCTCATGGTAACAACAGCGCAGCAATGCCGGAAAAAGGAAAAGAGCACGCAATATATGAAACGAGGAAAAATGTTATTCGGCACGCTAGAAATGCACAGTTTGACCGCTAAAAAGAGAAAATGTTCCACTGCTCTGGTGGAATCCAGGCTATAGAGTCTATCCTGGTTTGACGATTGATCAAAAAGTTTTTATATACCGATCATTTTGGTATACTGAACATTTTTGTATAATTGATATAGTAAGATTTAAAAAATGAGTGCAAAATCAAGGAAGAGGTAATTGAGACACATCAAAGTTATTTTGAGTAAAGAATGGTGATAATTGCTATGCTGCAAGCTCGATAAAAATTCTCATCCGTAATTGGGCAGAACCGCGAAAGGATTACGAGTGGTTGCCCAGCGGAAGTAGCGATGCGAATTCGTTAATACCTAGATATTTATTATTATTATCGTCGAAGTACTTGTCGGTTGGAAGGCCATGTTTGGCTTACGTATCCCGACAGGAAGGAAGCGCATTCTTCAAAAGGTACGACCCGCTATATCTGTATCTATCCCGCATGCTTGACCATGCCTATCAGGTACAATGTACACACATACCTACAATTATACAGTGATAAACATAAATCAAGTGCAGACGGACACATATAGGTTTAATGAACGCTACGGTGCCCAATTAAAAAATATTTTTTCCTACAAGTCTTAATAGTTCAATAATTAGCTCATACATTTTGTTTCCAATTTAAAGAATTGGTTTCTTTTTCATTTCTCTCCGAAATTATCCCTAATATACGCATATATATTAAATCTACTTATAGATTTAGAACCTGTGCATTAAATGCCTACAAGAAGTAATCAAAACTATTAAATTTTATCCACCTATTTGATTACACTTACAAACGAGCAACACGCGACCCATAGGCTATATTTTGCCATTATAAACGCATCGTCTTTTGCATTTGCAGGTATTACATTATTATACATCCACCTAGTAAAGCTAATGGTCCATCTTACAGCTTACACAGTTATGTAATTATAATGCATGCTCTGTGGTGATTAATCATATTTGGTATGCATAATAAATTGATGACGATAGATCTATAGAAGTAAAGGAGGGTGGAATAAAAAGAGGGAATACAAATAAAGAGAGGGAGTAAAAAGTGAATTGGAAAAAATGCGAGGCTATATTTGAGGGACGAGATCTCACGATGTCTTGCTAATTTTCTCGTGCCAGTAATGATGAAGAGAACTGTGTAATGTTACATAGTATGTACCTGCATCTCCTCCTCTAGACGTTCCAATTCGCATGGCTTTTTACCGGTTCTGACATTCAAGGAATTTTTTGTGTACCGTTGATCAAACACTTCTGTGGTGCAGTGTTGTAATTGACGGAAAATTGAATTACATGCTTTTCGAGTACAAGAAGCGTTCGGAATGCTTTGTTATGAAGCCGTCAGAAAAATTCCCCTAAAGTCTTTAAGAACATTCCTCAAATTTCCGCTATTTTAAGACGTTTCCAGGAGTTTCAAGGATTTTCAGTAATTTTCTGTTAGGGACATTATCCTAAAAGTGAGGGAGATGAAAAAATGTAACCCTGTCAATTCCATTCTGTGAAACAGTAAAATTTTACTGATTTTTCATCACTGATTCAAGTTTAGCGAGTAATTATCGCATCGTTAAAAAAATGCCTGATTCCGCAAATTTCAATTTAAAGTGAAACTCGCATTCCTGCCCTCGGGTAACGGATGCTCACCGTTACTAAAAAGCAACCAGCAAAGCCATAACGACTAGTCTCAGCTTCGCCATTTAATGCGATAAAAAAATATTTCCATCCGCGCACATATTTCTCAGTAATTCGTGCAGAAAGTGCGGCACGCATAATGCGCACATCGGTCGAACGCCTTTTGCGAGATAATCCATGCACAAGTTTGTTGCCTCCTTTTCACCTTGGTGAGTTTCGAGTCAAGGTTGCTTGGTTGGCGGAAGGTGGACGAGCATGGTCTCGAATACTTGAAACAATGCTGCAAATTGTACATTTAGTCGAGTAAAAAATGCCCTACTCTCCAATAGCTTCTTCATTATAAAGAAGAACAATTCAATTTTACAACATCGGATGATGGAATTATTGAGACATACGAAAGTCAAATCATTAGAGGAAGAATCATTGCAAGAATCATTGCAGGAAGAATCATTTATCAAAATGATGAATGAGTTTATAATATTTAAATTTAAAGCAATAAGTCGACTGTATAAGTTGAATGACGAAGTCAAGAATCAATGTATCAAATATCAGCCTGTATGATTTTCGATTTTGAGTGAGCAGATTAAAGAGATTTGGGTATGAGAGGTGGTTTTAGTATTTTAGAGTCGAGGGTGGGGTGGAATCACGACTCGATGCTTATGGCGAAGAAGGTGCAGAGAAGGGGGGGAGGGCAGTGAGCCAGCTCACCTTGGCGCCCATGGTATGCGCCCATTGGCGTCTTCCTCAAAGGCGTAGCAACTCTTGACGCTTAAATAGTCATCTCTTTCACAATGTTTTCATAATGTGTATGAAAAAGGCACTCGACTCATTTCTTCTCTTCTGAAGACCCCAGGGGTCAAATACGAAATACCATTCAAGGTCACGTGTAGGTCATAATATATCCTTTATCGAGCATCTATTCCTCATTCATACCTTGATCGAGACCTCATACCCTCACGATTTTCATAGAACTGAGAAAGGAGAATAATTATCAGTATGTGCCAGGGATTTAACTTTTCTTTTAAGAGAGAATGGAAGATTTTAGTATATTTAATGGTAAATAACTGTGTCGTAATTTTAAGAATCTTAAGCATTGAAGCGGGTGTTATGTAATGTAATCTGCAATTAGTATTAGAAGAGCCTCTAGCTAAAGTCATAACTATAAAAAAGAGAAGTATGCGAGGAAGTAATGTGCGCTGTGACAATATTGTCTTTTTTTCAGTGCAAGGCTAAAAGTTGATGACATGAGCTTATCCGACAGTAAGACAACAAAATTATGTAACGCGAATGGTATTCAGATTATTCAGAAGTAATGCTTTTCGATATTTCAGTACCCTGTAAATAAGGTACTGAATCACTATGTTTGCTCAAGAATTATTTATATTACATCTATTATTTTCTAATAAGTATTAGGAATAATTATAACTACAATGACCACTAAAAAATCTTGGTTGGTAGCTTTAAAAAGAACACCTTTATGAATCTCATCATTACAGAAATTTGATACTGGAATCATGTTTGATCAATAATTTGTAATGAATACGCTGCAATCCATCGCAGCATAACAATCAACGCATATATTAATTATATGCGAGAGTCACAACAATAAGGTTTGTTATTCGAACCTCACTATGAATATAATAAGTATATCGATCCAATGAAAATGTATTTTCACTGTTAGATATGCTTTGTGCACATATAAATGCAAATGTTTACATACATAATATATTAATATACGTAGTACATGATAGATATCTGAAAAGCATTAGACACTTGTTGATAACAGCAACAGCAAATCCACCGAGATCCATCTCTCAATTATACAAGAAGGTGTTAACCTTCAATATAAATATCAAGAATTCAATGAATTTAAAAGGTAAAGAAGAATAAGACAAAAAAAGTACTAAAGTCCCCTATACGAAAGGAAAAGTCGTGTCATCAAACGAAGCGTAAAGGCCACAATGTGCTGAATCACCTGTTATTTTGACGCCTTAGTAAAATTAGTATGAAGACACTTAAAGATGTACGGAAATGCCCTCAAGGTGAGACGCGAAATTTGAAGGTGAATTTACACCTGTGTACAGGTATATATATTAGCATTGTACTTAGAGTTTCGTTTGAAGCATTGAAATTTGTGATGTGAGATTTAAGATGAGAAATGTAGCGGAGATGAACTTCTTGATCTCGATATACTCTTTCAATAGTTATCTAAAGCGCAATACGCTTAGCGGTGTAACAACTGTTTATGGGTGGAAGTAATGCGACGAGGTCTCATAATTGCCTTTTGCGAAAGGCAGTCCAACGCAGGTGGACTGAGTCGAGGAATCCCTGGCGTCATTCTACACTATCCTGCCTCGAGTCATTCGAATTCATGGCGTTTTACGATTTCTAAGAACTGCTACCGATGAATACAAACTTGATTCGATTAAGGTTTCGAAAAATGCATTATTTCATTCAACGAGTAACTAGTTCTGTTTTCTAATGGGATGTTTTTCAGGGTGACCACTTTTCAGGAAAATGTCAGGAACATTGATCATTATTAATGTAATTGATCAGTAGAAGTTTTAAATAACTAGTTTTTGAATGATTTGAATAAGCGCAATTTTCACGACTTAATGATTGTCTTGCAGCAAACATTCTTCAGGGCCTACGCAGCGAAAAATGGTTTCATCATCGAGCAGAATCGTTTTACCCTTCATCGCTTTACCCCATTGTTTCAGTGAATAGACATCGACGAACAATATCCCACCTTGAATGCAGTTTGCAGTTGTGTGCTACAATAATATTGTCTGGCGACTTTCTTTGTTGTAAAGATTGCGTGGAAAATAAGGTGCGAGCTTTTAGTTCTTCGAGGACGTAAAAAATTGCGACACTTCACATAAAAATGTAAAGATGTTAAAAAGCTTTAAAATGAACCACAACCATATGGGTGAAACCGACAAAATGGTCGTAACAATAACTCGACCCAAATATGCGAGACACACTTGACCTTCTTTGAGAATAATTACATTTTGCATGATTCCTAATAAAAATTAACAATAGTAAAGTAGTTTTGAATTTTGAAAAGAAAAAAATCTTAATAGATGCCATTAGGAAATAATCAATTCCTATAAATCTGACCGCTGTCCAATTCCAATATTCTCATTAGTTTTGACTTCATACTCATTAATTTCTATCCCCATTAAAAGGTGAACGGCACCTGGTGGACTTTTACCAAGAGAGATAGCAATGAGGAATTTTTCGCAAAGGTATTTGCCTGCCAACGTATAAAACGGCCAGAATATATGACAGAGATTATGGCGTGGGACATATGAAGATACTTTGATAAGTCATTGTATTAGAGAAAAACCTGTTTATTCTCAGTTTATGACCTTCAGGAAATCCTGTGGGTGGCTGTTCCAAATTTCTGCACACATTCACAATATTTCTTCATTTTCCAAATTGTAACTATCCGATACTTTGAAAAGTGACGCCTCCCACCCTAAAGCTGCACATAGATATTGAAGAAAAAAAATATAAAAGAAATTCGTTAAAATAATGAATTTCAAATATAATTAACAGTGAGCGGTAAAAAAGCAAAAGAAAAAAATTGTTGAATATTCGAAATAGCGTCTCACCGATTTGTGGTGCGAATAAGAAACTCGTGCGTTGTTTTTAACCGCAACCGATGCACCAAGGTCGACCAGATACATCCACAGAGGAAGTGATTCTCATATAAGTTAATATTTTATAACATCAACATTTTCCGGAATGGTCGCTTATTATTCGCCTCATTATCTTTTCCAAAAAAAGTCAATATTGATGTAATCCGTATACGTAAGTTTGAGGTAGTGTAATGGATTAAATGACGATGACTTTAATTGACAATATTGATCGATATAATACCATGTCTTAGGAAATTTGCGATTGAAAATCAACCTGCTGCTGATGATTGATGATATGGTGGGGTGTTGAAGTCGGTAGTGGGATTTTGTAGAATAAAGAGAGGGAATGACAACAGTGGTGATTATGCAGAAATGCGAGGTGTGGCATCCGCAAAAAGGTGCCTTAAGTGAAGTCTATTCATGCGGAGGTTGAGGCTTATGCGGTTCGTACAAACTGAGATGCCTCGGCTAGCTTTATTTGCGTCGACTTTTCTTTCCTTAACGATCCTTTTTCTTTTTTTTAACAAATCATCCCGCCGCGGCTAATCAGCCAAAGACGTACTTCAAGTTTACTTTTTAGAGAAGACTATATCCATAAATATTGTTCCCAAGACTGCTCGTTCTTATCTTTTACATTTTTTCTCTTCAAAAATCAAAATTGTTTACGTGTCATAAATAAAGCTGCATGTTGCGAATAATGGCAGACTTGTTTCAGATTGAGACTTTAGGTTTTACTCACGACAAGATCATGTCACGTCATCGATATTGACACTTACCTGAAACAGAAAAAGAACACCATTATATATAAATATAATATAAATATATAGATATGATTTTGCTATTTTATAATGGGATATTAAGTAATTTTAAAGGATTTGGCCATATTTTGCGAAACTTTTGGTGATTCCTGAGACAACTATAAGAAGTGATCATTATACCCTTGAAATTTCTGCTTTTCCTTTGATTTTGTGGAAGCTCTTTAATCAGTCGCATTATCCTCGAATATTATTATATTATTCACCTTATTACTCGGCCTCATTGGCACAATAATGGGGTTAATGTTCACGCGCAGCGAAGTCTTACGAAACTCTCAACTGAAACGCGATGTACAATAAGTAGCATAAAAATGTGCGTGTAATGTCCTTGAAAAATCGCACCATAAAATGTGAATCGTGTCATTTAACATTGAGAATCCTTTTCAAATAGTCTGTTATCCATTTAAATCTCGTTATGTCAAATTACGTGACAATTGAGATAAAATAAAGACGAAGTGCAGAACATAAATTTTAATTTACTTCACAATCTTTACTTTTCACCTGTAAGACAATTTTCTCCAAGAAAAAAACATATTTTCATACATAAATACTTGTTCGCATTCCTCTTTTGAAATTATTTGTTCGAAGTGTTTCAAGCGTTATCGAGGCAATAAAAAACGTTGATTGCTTGAGAAATTCTTGTTGCAGCAATAAACTATATCCTATAAAGATTTTCAATTTGCATACAAAATAAATAACAAACTCTGATCAGCATCGTAAAACAACATAAAAAAAATGTAAATAAATCGTGGATTTAACTTGAGAAATTTCCTTTCTTTTATAGATGTCAATTAATTAATAATCACAAAGTAAAGACACTCAAGAAACATTCCTTTCGATATCGCCTTCTCCGAGGAATTTCCCCTTCGTTAAGCAAGTTTTTACAACCGTAACGTCTGCAACAACCATTATCAATGTCTGTTAAAATGAAAACTGCATAAACACAAACAGGGATGAAATGAAAAGTATATAATGCACAACTTATACAGAATCTGCAAGAATTGGATCAAAAGTGCGTCAATATCGATAAGATAGTCTAATGAATAAGTTAATTCCTTATCAGTTTATTCTCGATGTTGATTTCACTCTATTTTCACATATCGGTTAGCATCAGATTTGTGTGATTTGTGAAAGAATTCCCTAACTACGCAATTTATCAGTGCATTATCTGGAGAGCGCGTTTACTACGTCTTATCACATCACATCTTTTCTTATAAAAATTCTTTCATTGTTATATGTATAACAATAAATTGATTATCATTGTGTCGTTTGCTCTCAAGACAGGCGCCAGAATCTTCATCTTTTAAAGAAAATATGCTTAAATGGAGAACTAGAAAAAACTAGATGAGAAGGCACTTTCTGATTGGAAAAAATGTGTTTGAAGACTGTATAATGTGTTTATGCAGAGCTTTTTGGAAATCAGATAAGATTCATTAAAAGTAAGAAGAGTCGGAAATAAGGTCAACGGACCACCCTGCGACGCTTATCAACGGGGAACCTGAGTCGTTGCATCGTGGGTTCGGTCTTATTATTCAATCTCAACGTATATATATATATGTATAGCGTATGTTGCATTCGAATGCAAGTGACTTAAGCCGCAAGCAAAGCGTGGGATGCCCCATAGCGATCAGTTCGCGATAAGACTGTCCCTCTCATTCCAACATAAACAAATCTCACCCTTCGCATATTCACGTGCAAGAAACTAAATTAAATAAATTAACCACTGCCTCGCTACTATACCGGAAAGAATCTACGATACACGTCGATAACATCCTAATTTCGCAATGGCTCCGCCGCACGCAACTCAACTGTATTCATTGTTCACTATATAACAAGAATTTCACGGAAAAGATCTTCTTGATAATAATTCCCGTGCAAAATTGATCCTATTTTGAAATACTACAGAAATATGCAGAATGGTCATTGCTTTGAATGATGCAATTCTAAGACGATCCTTGAAGGAGCGATAAATTCTCCAGTTTGCTGATATACATATTTATCAAGAATTATTATGTAAAATAAAGCATATAAAAACAGTTTCCATTGTGTGTTAAAAAGTTCTCTGCAATAAAAAATTAACTGAATATATATCTAATATTAAAGAAATTTTGAAGGCCAGTTGAAACGTTAATTTCAAATAATGTGACTGAATTCCTGAAGTCATACGATTATCGTTTATCAAGAAAGTTGAATTCTGATTAGAAGCAACTAAGAGTCACAATTTCTATTACACAAAACAAATCTATAAACTGATCAATCTTTGAGGAATTCCACAAAATGTGTGAATGTTTGATTTGTCTGCAAAGATATCGTCTGGATCAGATTTACAAGGTTGTTTTTTATGATTTAGTGAAATCATTCGATATTGATTTTTCATTGTAAGGCTAAATATCATAATAAGGCCAAATACTTAATGAGATTAAACACAAATTACCTGGAATTTATATTACGACTATCGAAACAAATTCTCATAAATATAAACTCTCATAAACCTCCTCTGAATTTTTATTTATTCTTTTCTCAGCTTATTGTCTCCGATGGAATTTTAATGTATTTTTTTAATTCCATGGTATTGTATTATCTTGAATATAGTATCATACATTACAATGAAAACAATTCTTGTATAAAGAATTCAGAATTCTTCTTGACACAAGCCTTGGCAACTTCAAAAGGGAAGAAGAAAGGCATAAATAAGAATTGACTGATAACATGTGTATGCGAATTAAAGTTAAACACTATTATTTTTTTTCTACACACTGCACTTGTGTGTGTTTACAGAAAGGGAGTCAGGTGACATTATTATTAGCTAACTGGCTACTCGACTTATCTTCCACAATCCTCGCATACTATCGTCGTAGGCTCTTCGTTGACTCAACTTGAATAAGAACTGCTTTATCATTGCACGCGATGATCTACATATGTACATAAACGTGTAAAAATAAGACTATGTTAATGACTTTTTAAATAGCACTCAGGAAAAATCTTTAATAGAATTTCTCCCGGGTGTTAAACTTTTATTATCAATTTTAAACTTTTGAGGAACATTATAATATACACTATAATATATTTTGTGATACTTTACCATAAAAATTATAATTTAGTTTCGCCAACTTTACGTTTGCAATAATAAATATTTTCACTAAAGCCAGGCCATTTACCTCCAGACGGAAGTAAATGGTCGAGTTTTAGCAAAAAATACATATCATTATGAGAAAATTATTACTGAGAATGAAATAATGATTGAAATATATATATTTTTCAAATATTAATAACTCGGCAAAAAATAAATAAAATAGATAATTTTCGTTAAAATGGGTAATATCTAAACAAATTTTTGTTACAAAACTCGTTGTAGAATTGTTACAAAATAGAGAACGAAAATCGCGACCGGTTTTTCAGCAACGAAAGTTAAATGAAAACACTTGTGGATTGAGAACTTTTGTTATGCAACCGCATTTCATTCATAACTACTTTAAATGTATCCTGCACTTTCATTATGTCATTACTTTACGGATTTTAAAACTACCATGACGAGGTTCAATCGTTACTTCAATTATTACTTCATAATCACATAATTTTCCACTAATTTTCGGTTAATTTAATTTCTTGCGGACAGTTGTCACTAAATGCTGAATGAAAAATTAAATTTTCTCAGTTGAGGAAACTCGAAGTAAAAATATGAATATTAATGTAAGGATGGTAATGTTTCAAGTTCTCTTCTTTAATACATTATTATTATATTATTACCTATTATTGCGTTTATAAAATAGCCTACCAGGGCTCAAATTAAATGGAATATCTCCGTTTTGAAACGGATTGTCGTAAATGACTGTGTAATCGTTTTCTGAAGAAAATTACCAGCGATTCTTTGCATCCACTGTTTCAAAAGTTAGAATTCCAGTGTGAAAGTGCAGGATATAGAGGAAGAACATCAAGTCTTGCCTTGAAGTGAAATTATAACTTGCCAGCGTTCAGTCCCTTAATTATCATACCATAAATTATTACATATTTCTAAAGAAAAGAAGAGTTTCGCGCGAACTTCAGATTATTCAGTTTTTACAGTCTCTTTAAAATAAAGTCAGTTTAGTGTTAAAGAAGGAGGGTAAGAATGCAAACAAATTTTACTATAACAAAATAATAACAGATCGGAATCTATTTTACGAAGGTGAACGAAATCGACTGGAATGCTGAAATGATTTCCCCAATCGACTTTCAGGAATTTAAAATTGGAAATGTTGAATGATATTTGGAATAGTGTTTTCTTTTTCTGATAGAATGGCTTATCATTAACAAATGATTTATTTTCTACGGGAAAAAGTGAAGATTATTGTTCTTCGAAAGATTATCAATCATTCGATCCTTTTATGCGACAATACGCGAACCTTTCTCTTTCACTCGATATCCTACTCAATGATATTACGCATATAAGTACATGTACTTATATATGTTTAAAATGTATATATATATACAATATATACATATATATGAGAGTGTTAAACGTGTTTTGCGTGTATTCACAAGTCTGCATAATACGACATTATGTTTCGCATACTCGCGAGAAGAAATCTCTAATTCCTGCTCGATGTTGTTTCTCGTGACATTTCCTCGCTTTCTAAAAATTATCCTCGATTCACCATGAACTGTGTATTTATACAGAAATTTATCATCAGAAATTCTTTTTCCCTTCAGTTATTTACTGTGCAAATAAATGATACTTGAAAAGAAAATACTTATAAAAAATTCGTGGGCTTCATGAATCTCTTCATGGAGAATAAGAAAGAATAAGAATAAGAAAGAACAAAGGAAAATTAAAGAATGAACGAGGGGAGGGAATAAAGGGTTGAAGTAATCGAAGGAGGGAATCTTTCATGAATATGCCCTCATGTAAAGCACGTTTTACGCTAAAGGATCAAAACATTGACGTAGTTGTTGAACGTACAAACAAGATATCGATAATTAATATATAAATTTACAAAACGAAGAGATTGAAAATTTAAAAATTGTTAATTTACAAAAAAAATAGTGAATGTGGACATACTCGAGATTTGCTGCGATGAGCACAGCTTTGTTTTATTGTTAGGTAAATAATTATGTCCATCCCACTATTTTGCGCCTCCGCCCTCAACACATGCAGAGATAATTAGGTATTCTACACAGCCACAAGTATCTTTCTTATTCGCTATATCGAACAAGTATAGCCATATTTATAGTGAAAATTAGAAGAAACCCACGCAATTCGAATCATCCTGAATGTCTTACACTTTATGATGAATGAAACTAATATCATTGATGTAATCAATAATTTTTCTTATTCACGCTCATGATTCCTCAATTACCTATTAACTTTGTGCAATCCTCTTTAAAAAATTTCTAAATGATATTCAATAGAAGATCGACTAGTAACAATTGAGGTGCGTTTCTGAGTTTTGAAATAAGGTTTCAAAAGAATTTCAAACAGTTCAGGGATTTTAAGGAAGCCCAAGGGATTAAAGAGGATTGAAAAAATAAATTTAAAGTTTAGAATGAAGTTCAAGATATTTCAAAGTGTTTTAAATGATTTTAGATGATTTATACAAATCTTCATTTCCTACATTTTTTTAAGATTGAAGATACTGACAATTTTAAAAGAATTAAGGAATTTCATGGGATTTCCTCATAACAAACTTAAAGGATTATGGAATAAAATGTGACTCTCGTTTCTCCGCGTTAACGTTTTAAAAGTATATATCAGATCAGAATGAAATGAACTGCATTTTCGAAATATTTTAAAGCCCCGTCAAATTAGTCTCTCCTGGGATTAATAATCCCGCTGCACATATTTTCGTGCGGGATCACTATCACAGCCTAGGTGAATACAGAACACGGCATGCCATGCCTCCGGTGGTATCAGACTCAACGTGCCCGAAGCCGCACTTTCTAAAGGCCTTCACAGATCGTCTACCTCTACTTTACTCCAACCTTGTTATGTACACACAATCGTACTAATACATTCGCATAAATACCTTATAGTTTATACCAATACCATCTACCAATACCCTATGCCATACATAAACACAAGCAAAGTTATTTCATTTATACGCTACCACGAGGTTCTATGGACCTGATCACCTTTCAGTTAATCAAGAATTCCTATCTCGTCACCGGAAGGATCCTGATTTTCAGATTTTGAGAAGATTATATAGAATAGTAGATATAATGAAACAAAAAATAATAATAATAAATCTGAGAAGAGATCTTCTCCAAGAATACAAGGCATTGAAATGTGTAACGAGCCAGACTTGGGGCTCAGGTTCGCTGCATCGATGGTACCGCAGGAATTCAATGCGTTCCTGCTTCACTGCCTTCTGGCAGAAACGCTTCACTGGGACGCGTAAAATTTTCTTTTCAACTTGTCTTGTCCATGCGCTAAATGTGAAGCAACGCTCGTTTTAAATGCACTGGAATCCTGCACCCGAGGCGAAAATATCGCAAATTCCAAGCACCTTGCTTCCTAAATAAGGCAGAAATCGGTGCTGCAAAGGGAAAGATTTTTTGTATTTTTCTTGGTACACAAGAATGTTCTTGAGGATCTACAGTGTTGCAAAAATTGGTGCAGATACCTGGCGCATTTTCTACAGTAATGCATTCATTCTGTTTGTGAAATTGTAATTTCTCCATAATTGAGCCTTTATATACACTTATTGCGTTGCAAATTGTCATCAGAAACAGAATAACTCCTAAAACCTTATTCTTTTTTGACTTGTCACATTTTCCGATTGCAAAATGCTCATAAAATCTCTAATATGTAAAAAAGATATTTATGGCACTTTGAAAGAGAAATGCGGAAGGTGTAAATCAACTTTTACCGCGACAAGTGATTTCTTCTCGTAATCACTGTTACTGAAGAAGCGATCTTTGGAAGAACATAAGGAGGAATCGGGCCAAGTATCTTCATTAATACTGGATCGTTAATTATTAATATTATTATTGAATCGTTAAGTTATTCAACTTAAAATGACGAAATCCTCAATTATAAAAGCTTCCAATCTGAAATTCTTCATTGAGTTTCCTCTACCTGGAATCTTTCGGTCATAATTCTAGTTTTTTCTCTGATTAGACTCCACCTTTCGAGATTTAGGGTCGTTTCGATGTTCCTAATGACAAGAAGAAACGCCCTTTTTGAGAGTCTAGACTCTGGAACGTTTTCCCAGTGATTATCAGTCTCCAAAGTTGAGCCAGGAGCATTTATTTAGCCATTTCGTAGCCCTGTGAACCTCACCGGGAGAGCGATCTCTCAAATGCTCTCAAAACCGGTGTTTCCACCATGAGTGCATCGGCACAACACTGTCATTTATTTTGTACTATACAGTAGAGTAGACGATCATGGACCGGTTGTTCCTGTACCTGTACCTTCGCAGAAATTTATCTGGCACGTAGCCGTACCATCTTGTTGGATAATTCTGACGAAAGCTTGTTTTAATTGGTCTGCAACCAGACAGACACGATCTGTGAAAGATGAAGAGAGACGAGAGAGGACCAGTTGAGTCTCAGATTCTACTCATTTGAAAAAAAATCCACACGCGATTATCCAAGCGGGATTTCTGTATTAAATTAGACCAGCTCGACACCACGAGGCAAATCACATTTTTTTATTATCAAATATATATATATATATATATATATATATACAGAAAAAACAAGATCTGCAAGTGTTTACAGTTTAAGTTAGTTTTTAGGCTGACTTTTAAATTTTAAACTTTAAACTTTAAGTTGAGGACAGCCTAAAAACTGATTTAAACTGCAAACACTAAATCATTTCAGATCTTGTTTTTTTTGGGTATTAAATGACGTGATCACGTGAATATAATTTGACGTTGATATATGTAATTTGTGGAATGGAATGGTATGTAATGATCCCGAATTTCTTTTGGATTTAGTTCTTCAAAAAAATATCTAGTGGAAATTTACCCGACTTTGCTTGGAATTTGAGATTCCGAGTGGCTTTAAAGAATTCCAAGGGATTTTATGTAGAAACTTTAAAGGACTTCAGCAGATATTAAGTGATTTTAGGGAATTCCAAGGTATTTTAAGACTTCATTTTATTTTAAGGAATTTCATAGGATTTAAAGAGATTTCCTGAAATATCTTGAGAGAGAGCTTAAGGATTGTCAAGAGGTTTGAAGATATTTGATAAAACTTCAGTTAAAGTTGATGAGGTTCCAGTGAAATAGAGAAAAACAACGCCAAGTTATGAAATAAAGTTTTTCCAAGAATGAAAACAGTTTTAATGACAAATTAAAATCTCTTTTTCACGAAGAACGTGGATTAATAAAAGAGCATGCTGTCAATGGTACTTAAGAGCAATAAGTATTTAACACCCTTTCTCTCAGAGATATTTATGAGACATTACGCATGTCGTTATAGCGTGAGACCTTCTACGGTATAGAAACACCACAGGTTGTTCAGACCTTCCTCAAGAACGAGCGCAATTGCAATAACAACATAGAGTAATTATAAATGGAACAAGTCATAAAGTAACTGCGGTCCAGTAGTTTATCAAGGAAAGATATAGCCAGTGACATAATTTAAACATTTCCTCGTAAAGTACTCTCAAGTAATATTCTTGTCGATAATTGCTAAGAAAAATAAGCAGTTAATTAGAAACCAACTCATCAACTGAACACCTTGTTATATTTTAATTAATTATAAGATATTTTTCAAATCCCGTTAGAGGATTTCGTAACTAATCCCCCCCTCTCTAATTATAATCATTACAAGTAACAGGTGATTTCACTCTTTTTTGTCTAAAATATTGGTAGTAATTCAAGCACTAATTTTGAAATACATAATTCCATAATTACAGGACTGGAAATCACACTCGCGGGGTGAAAATTAGCTGCATCTCTGCAATTATAATTATACTGTACGAGATTAATTTGATGCTCTTTGAAGTGCGGTTTACAGTTACCACAATTCTGGTAACATCATACAACCGGTATATATCTTCGTGGTATTTTCTTACCAGTTTGAAGGACGTAAAGGTGTCTAGCTAACAAATTCCAAATGCAGAAGCGCTTTTAGAAGATATTAGTGCGGAAGAGATAAGGAGATCTTTTAGTCAACAGCCTGAACTTACTGAGCAAATAGATTTCTTAGTACCTACTTAATATTTCTGGAAATGTCGTGTTTTTGAGGCAAACATACCATCTAATTGACTAAAGGACATGCAAAATATATCAAATAAGCAAATAGAGCAGAATATATAAGAATAATCGATTATTATATAGATTTTACGTTAAGTGAATTCAATTTCTAGTTTTGAATAATTTAAAGAGACAAATAGGTACAAAAAGTGTTTAATGCATGCTAGTTTGCTTGAAATGTATACTAATCCGCTTTAGATCTCGACATTGAGACTGCATAGGTGCATATATTGAAACATATATACATAATACATATGCACATAGGCAGGCCTCGTTTCCCGAGTACAAAATACTCATCTGCAACGTAATACGTTCTGTAAAAGACATATATAGGAATCACAGTAACGTCATCGATGCAAGCGTCAATTATTTCGAAACAACAAGAAATCCTATGATCTCTGGGACAGTTCGTAGGTCTATGTGTAATTAATTTGTCTGACGGAACAAATATTCTCATGGAAATTCTTTTCTGGCCTCAATTATAAAATTCCTTTAAAATCTTCGAATTTAGTAGATATAATGATCGAGCGGTATATAATTACGAATCTTTTTTTATTTTTTTAATATATACGTGCCGACAACGTTAGAACTGATTTATTTATTGGTACTAATTTTATTATTGCTATGAATTTAATTCTTTCTGAAATACCCAGATCGCTTCTTGGATAATTATTAAATTTAACGAGTGTAATAAAGCAGATTGTATCGAATCTTTATACGGGTGTCCTAACTATCTAATGGATAGGTATATATATGCATACGTGAATTGTTTTATAATGTTCATGACAAGTAAGATTAAGAGTGTCGTTAGTCGTTACGATCGCTTAATTTATGATTTGCTGTAAACTTGTATTAGATAACTACAATATATTATTTTGATGTAAAAAATTGAAAATCACATTAAGTAAAAGATATACTGGTTTAAAATGCTTCTCATAAAAGATGAAAGACTTCAATGCATTTAAATTGGCATAGTTATGGCAGATGGTATAATGGATTTAATTATAAGACAATAGACGCATTTTCCCAGGTTGTATAATTATTTACATTACTTATTCAAACTCAATATTAATGTTATTCATGTTTAATTATATTCATTTCAGAAGTTACTCTGAATGTAAATAAAACATTCATATTAAATCAAATTTCTGTCTTGTTTGTTATTAAATTTATTCAAATTTAGAGGTAGCTGAAGTGTAATATAATAATAATAATAATAATAATAATAATAATAATAGATCATAATAATTATTATTATTATATAGGATATAAAGGGTTTTTAAATGTTATGGTAGAATTTTAAAGAATTTCAAGAATTATTTCACAACTTTGAACAGATTTCTGCGACTGAAAATATTTTACGGGTTTTAAAGAATCTTAAATTTTGTCAGGGGATTTTATTGAGGGATTTCAACAGATTTTCAAGATTTTGTAGAATTGACAAAGATTTTGAAAAGTTTTAAGGGTTTTCAAGGGATTTTTCTAATTTTTAAGGATTTCATGGGATTTAATAAAATTTCTAATGATGTTCAGAGATTTTAAAGGTGAAGAAACTTCAAGAGGTCTGCGTGATTTTCGAGACATCACTTTTTAAAGATAGGAAAAGTTTAAAAAAAAGAAAATTGAAAATTTACCCTTATGCCTGCGCCACTGTCTGTATAGTAATGCAGCAACTGCAAGGAGAAGGATCGTTGTTAAAAAAGTCCCAATTACAGCTCCTGCAATGCTTCCCGGACTGTAACAGATATCCTGATTTTCCGCCTCCATTTCGAGGCTCTAATTAAAAATTTGAGCTCCTTTCCTTTTGTCAAAATTCACCATTTCACTGCACATATGTAATGGAAATATTTCCGGCTTTTCACAAAAAAGTTCACAGCACTGTTTCGCGATGAGACATTTTTGCGAAATTTGCTTTTATCCGGCGTAGCATAATTTTAATGAAAGAATGAAAGTCGCGCGCAAAAGAGGCCCAATCTGGAGCAAGAATTCGAGTTGGTGCTGGGACACCGTGCGCCTCAATACTGTGGAGGCCGCAGGTCTCTGCAAACGAGCGACCCAAGCAAAAGGCCGAGCAAGTGAAACAGGTAGGTGTTCAACAGGTGCTTCTGAGATCTGAATGGGGGGGACAAGAATCGAGGGTTCCACCGAAGTTCCTGGAATTTCCTTCAAAAATGAGAAAAATGCGAGAAGATTCTTTTATTGCCGTGGGATTCTGGTTGATGGAATCAGGACGAATTGTATAGGAAAAGAAACGTGCCTAAATGTGTGATGCTAGTTTTTTTAAAAACAGAAAGTTATTTCTTTTGAAGCAGAGTGCATTTTTTTAATAAAAGAACGTTATGTTAATGTTGTGTTAATGTTATCTTAATGTTATGCGAAAGACAAATTTTAGACAATTAGTTTTCGGTTGTTTTTCCTGATCTTCGGTCCATAATGATCATCTTAAAAATGCAGCTGCCGTTTCACATCTGCACCACTTTTAGTTTCTATTCCCTATTGAAAAATCTCTTCGGGGAAACTATAATATAGGGAATTATATTGGAATAAAGGAAACTTTGTTGTAATTTGACCTCGAATCCTGCGTAGTATGAATATAAATTAAATATAAAAATAAATCTAATAATATTTATAATATAATAACAGAGTAAAAATTGGCAGTTCAATCCTTTAATTAATTCAAGAAATTATTTTTATTTTTCAATTTTTCCTTCATTAAAGTTTCAGTTTTACTGGGTCAATATTTTCTCTTTTATTTTTTCAGCAAAGAATACAGGAAAGACTTTGGAAATGATACCAAGGATAAGATTATTACTTCCGTTTTTATTCTTTGCTTTCTGTTTTTTTATTGGCTTTACGTGCTTAATACTTTAACTGGATGAAAATACCGACTTTTATAAACATTTACTTGTGAAGAAAATATAAATACATTACATAAAGTGTTCGCATTTTTCACACTTTTTTCTTCCTCTTTTTAATATAGAAAATTAATTTATTATATAAACAGCGTTATTCTCTATATTTTATTGTAAAAATTGATTAAGATATAGTAATAATAAATTATTTGTTATATACCTTCAAGTAGAGCTTATCTTGATTTAAAAATTTAAAAATAAATTATTTATTATTTCTATTTTTATAAATATACTATAAATATAATAATAAAATTTAATATTGTGTTATATTAAATTTTTAACGTTTTTTTAAAAAATAAATTCATATATTACTTAACACTTTTATGTATAATTGAAAATTGAAGGCATTATATATTTATAAAAAAAGTAATTTTGAATTAAATCTTATAGAAATTAAATATTAATTTTTAAAGAAAACTATTGCAATTTTTAAACCTTTCCCGCAATGCGTAAAATTTTAATTTTCAAATAACGCGCTCTTTTCTAGCCAATCAGAGAGCAGGTTAAGCTAGGTTTAAATAACGCAGCAAATTGCAAATTTAGTAAACCGACGTCAAATATGAAATAATTACAGAAAAATTGGAAAAACAATGGATTTTTTTTCATTAAACGCTAAAGAAAAAAGAAGTTAATAAAAATGGGTTTTTTAGAGGACACTTTCGTCATTCTAGTTACACAGGTTGGTTTTTAATATAATTTTTACTTTTGCTCCTAACCTCGAAAAGTATTATGATGGTTATGTTTATTAATTTATTTATACAATTTATGCCTTCATTTAAAATTTACAATTTAATTAGATAAATAGAAAACAGGAAAAATTAAAGTTTTTGATAATTAGCTCTTGAATTTATGAATTTTACACGTTTATTTAATTAAGTAATTTTAATTTATTAGATGAAAATAATATTAGACAAGTATTTAGAATGTTTATGTTTACGTGGACGAATTACATACTGTATATATTAATTATACATATGTTTTTGATTTTTAGACGTATGTATATCCCGAAAATTAACAGCACTTTAATATTAATAATTATTAATTTATTCATATATTTTTATACACTGTAAAAATATTTCTTCGAAATTCATATTCTTGTAATTGTACAAATAATTTTTCAATAAGTTTATAAATTTATGCACAACTTTTATAATAAGAGTTTACGTTTATTGTATTAGCTGTTTTTACCTGGTTGTAGATTTCCTTATAAATTATATTGCTTCAAATTTCAGATACTATTCTTCCTGGGAGGATGGGTTTTCTTCGTGAAAAAGTTGTTTCGCGATTACGAAGTGCATCACAGATTGGTGCAATTAATATTCTCAACTACCTTCTCCCTATCATGCACCATGTTCGAGTTGATTATATTCGAAATAGTCGGAGTTTTAGATTCTAGGTAAATAATAATAGATTAATAATAGAAAGAAGTCTTTTAACAAGTGACTCTATTTGATTTTATTTATATTATCTTTCTGTAGCTCTAGATATTTTCATTGGAATGTTGGACTCTACATGCTGCTTTTCATGGTGATAGTTTTGATACCATTTTATATTGCGTATTTTACTATCAGTAATGTGAGATTTGGTAAGTGAAATATTTATAAGTATAAAGTTCAGAATTGGAAAGTTTCTTAATAATTTTAATTTTACTTACAGTAAGGCTGAATTTGATAAGGCCATTAACGATAATAGTGTACCTGTTCTACCTCTATTTATTCTGGAAAGTGGGAGATCCTTTTCCAATTTTAAGTCCCAAAAAAGGATTGCTATCTATAGAACAAGGAGTAAGTCGCATTGGTGTTATTGGTGTTACAGTAATGGCTTTACTGTCAGGATTTGGTGCCGTAAATTATCCTTATTCCTCCATGGCTTATTTTATGCGTCCAGTAACAATTGCTGATGTTCAAGCAATCGAGAGGAGACTTTTGCAAACAATGGACATGATTATTGCAAAGAAAAAAAGAATAGCCTTGGCAAAAAAAGGTCAAGTCGGGGATCAAACCGAGGGTCGATCTCGTCTTTGGGGAATGTTGCCACTAGGAGGAATGAAAGGAAATCGAGAAAGTAATTAAATTTTTAAATACAATTAACTTAACTTTACACTTGATTTGAAGATTTAATTGCATCTTATTTTGTTTTATTAAAACTGCTCTGAACTTTTAGATATAAAGCAACTTCAACAGGAGGTTTCTGCTTCTGAAGAATTATCTCGTCAACTCTTTTTAGAAGCTCACGATATTCAAAATGCAAGAGAACGATTAGAGTGGGCGGCAACCTGGCAAGGAAAGTATTTCAACTTCCTCGGATACTTTTTCTCTATCTACTGCATGTGGAAAATTTTTATCGTGAGTGTTGAATCCTATTATAATGTGGCTTAGAATATTCCTCAAAGTTTATCACATCTTCTAGATTTTTTCAATCATTATTTTATTTCCAGTCAATAATAAACATAGTTTTTGACCGCGTTGGCAAAAAGGATCCAGTAACCAGAGGAATGGAAATAGCGGTTCACTGGATCGGTTTTAATATCGATGTTACTTTCTGGTCTCAACACATATCATTTTATCTTGTTGGATGTATTGTCGTTACTTCCATTAGAGGGTTGTTACTAACTTTAACAAAGGTAAACAAAATAAATATTAAATCAGATTTTTATAAATTTAACTTTCTTGAAATTACCTATTTTTCATTAAAACTATGTTTCAGTTTTTCTACGCAATCTCGAGCAGCAAATCGTCGAATATTATAGTTTTGATTCTTGCTCAAATAATGGTGAGTTTTTTTCTTTTCAATCGTCTAATATGCGTATAAGTAAAGAAGGAAATTGTTTCCTATATCAACAATTTATGTTTCATTTTATTTTTATTATAGGGGATGTATTTCGTATCCTCAGTACTTTTGATGCGAATGAATATGCCAGCCGAGTATCGAATCATCATAACCCAGGTGCTGGGCGATCTTCAATTCAATTTTTATCACCGATGGTTTGATGTAATATTTTTAGTCTCTGCCTTGTCTTCCATATTATTTTTGTACTTAGCGCATAAGCAAGCACCAACTGAAAGAGCGTGATTGATAATTAAACTTTTTCTTTTTCAAACAATTTTTTTTATTGACTGACTCAAATTTTCAAAACTACGTACATTCCACTCGTGATATTTTGGCTGCCTTTAGACGAAAAGAATGAAACTAAAGTATTGTAGGTAATTAATCTAATTAATTAGATTAATAAATTCAACTAATGAATAAAGTGATTTTAGGGATACTAATTTGAGAATAAATTTGTAAAATATTATTTGAAACGTAACATATTTTTATTATTAAACTATTGTATGTACCGTGAATTGGCTTGTATAAATGTACATTACGATGAAACACATTTACATAAATATTTTCGAATCTAATTCGCTTGATTACGTATAGATTACTTATAAGCCGATGAGCGTCCTAAGTTTTTGGGAGTCGCGCATATAATGAAAACATGCAATTATTTGTTCAGATGCAATATATGTGGGATCACAGATGGATGAACTTTTGCGTAGACTGCTTTTCTTCGATTAACTGATATTTAATGAATAAAATTTAATTTTTTTAAAAAAAGAAGTTAAATGATCGATTTAATGTAGCAATTCAATCGTCCATTCTTCTCCCATATTTACACTAGGTTTGCGCACTACCAGTACGTTATTGTGTGGATTGTATTTTGTTTCTAATGTCACCTTACCCAGACCTAAAACAAAAATAAAAGACATATTTTAAAAATATAAGTATTAAATCTTTCGACTTTACTACATACTTCTAAACATTTGTTATATCAAAAAAGTGATTTAATATTTTAAATTCTAAATGAATTCACTTACTTTTAGAATTTAATTGAGCAGACTTAATTCCTTTAGGAGGGTTGACGATATCAACTCTCTCTAGGCAGCTCTTGGTCTCATAACTCGCTACCTTGTCCAATTTCTTCGACGACAGATTATTTCCATCAAGCGAAAGCCTCAAGTAAAGGTACTTCCCATGCCTGTATTCAAAACTGACTTCATCATCAATATAAAGTGTTCCGTTTGCTTTTCCATTATTATCAGCGATGACAATTAGTGTATAAGGATCATTCTTCATCGCTACAGTACTTCTACGTATCCTCATCTTCCTCGGAACAATAGATCCACTCTTTTGATAAACTGGAATCTTGTGAAGTGTTACTGGAACGGTCAACGTGCTCTGTTGTCCATGCTGTTGCATGGTATCAATATCATACCAAGTTACTTTCCCTTCTCCTGGCAAGTAGACATTCACATCAGTTACTCCAGGTTCAAATACCGGACGAACGAGAATTGAATCTCCAACGAGTAATTCTTCATCAATCGCAAAAGTCTCAGGCTCATCAGGATAATGAGCCCAAAGAGGTCTAAGTACTGGAGTACCATTGATTTCATGCTCTCTGAAGAGTGTGTACCAAAGAGGCAAGTAGGAATATCTCAGTCTTAAGGCTTCCCTCACAATCTGTGTTACTTCATCGTTGAAGGTCCAAGGTTCTCGCCTTTTAGTTTCAATGTGCGAGTGTTGTCTGAAGAATGGCAGCCAGGCACCAGCTTGGTTCCATCTCACGAAAAGCTCTGCATCAGGGTTTTTGAAAAATCCACCAACATCTGCTCCACAAAATGATATGCCAGAAATTGCGAGGGACAAACACATCGGGAAACTAGCTTTAAGATGACCCCATTCAGCCATGTTGTCTCCGGTCCAAACAGCAGCGTATCGTTGAGTCCCGGCGAAGTGAGATCTGGTGAGGATAAAAGGTCTCAAAGTGCGTTCTGATCTTCTCAAAAGAGCTTCATAGGTTGAAACAGTTTGCATCAAGCCGTAGGTATTGTGAACATCTCGATGCTCCCAGCCTCCGAAATGAATAACGTCTTTAGGCATTGTTATTTCTGGACCATTGAAGACGCTGGGTTCGTTCATATCGTTCCAGATGTAGACATCGTTGGTAGTTCCTTGGAAGTTGTTGAGGTCATATTTACTCATGTAGTAATCGCGCACTTTTGGATCGAAGAAGTCGAGATAGGAAGAAGATCCGGGCCAACACCAACCTTCATAGTCTTTTCCGTCTTTGGTTTTTACATATAAACCCATGCTGGTTGCATCGACATGCACGTTGTAGCCATCATCACGCTTAATATGAGGGTCAATGATGACAACGAGTTTTCTTCCCTTAGAGGTCAGGTTCTGGATCATTTCTACAGAGTTTGGGAATTTACGGGAGTCCCAAGTGAAGTACTTTTTGCCGTCCGTGTATTCAATATCGAGCCACATCACGTCCATGGGCATGTCGTATCTGTCGAAACTGTCTGCGATTTGTTGAACGTCATCCTGATCGTTGTAGTTCCAGCGGGATTGATGGTAACCTAGGGTGAATGCCTGAGGTAAAGGTGCGGTACCAGTAAGAAGTGTATATTGTCTGAATGTATCCAGAGGCTTTGGTCCCAACATGAAAAATACATCAATAACTCCCGACTCGGACATAAAGTGAGCATCAACTTGAGGTTTCTTCGAGCCGGACACAAAATTAACAATGCTTTCAACCACATTATTATCAGCACTGGATAAAACGTCGACCCAAGTTTCTGCTGCGTTATGCCAGAAGATTCCCGAAGTTCTTTCTTTTCTGTAAACACAAATGCACGATTACTTCCCGCTCTGATCATTGTTTCTCTTGTCTATCTTTCAATAATTTTTTTATGTTTTGTTTTATGATTTGCGAAGAAGAAAGTATTTAAACTTACCCATGTGCGTAAAGAACAGGCACGGCTCCATAAAGAGACATTCTCTCGTTGAGTTCGTATTCAAATACATCTAAGTTATACAATCTGTAGGGATCTGTTGTTTTCGTTGATTTTAGTGCCAAGGAATCAGCATGTTCTGGAATTCCATAAACATTTTCTGCCCCAGGAAAACTAAAGTCCAAGGCAATAGCTTCTGGTCCTAAAGGTTTCGTGTCATGATGGGACTTGAAATTTTCTTCCCATGCACCTGGATCACTATCGACTCCATCTCCTGGATATTCAGATTCAACTTCCGGTTTTGGTTCCTCCACCTTTTCCTCACCCTCTGGTTCTGGATCTTGTTTTCTGAAAGGATTCAAAAGAATTAATACAATCTAAACTGAATAAAAATTAAATTAAATAGCTTATCTAAATATCCAAGTATTATAAAAGTATTCTTACGGTTCTGGTTTTGTTCGGATATGCTCGAATCGCATCAAACCTCGAGCATTTGCAGAAATTACAAGTTGATCTAGAGAGTACAAGTCAACTTTGAAAGATTTGAAGAATAAAACAGCCTTGTTAGGTCCACTCTTGACTGTTATTGACTCTTCTGATTTCTCCACAGAGTCAATTTTTGAAACTTCAGGCTCTGCTTGTAGGGCAAGTTCTACTTCATACCTTGCATGCAAAGGAGTCTTTTCATTGATGTAAAGCCTAAACGTACTATCGCGAAGGGCTGTTAATTTCAAAATGTATAAAATTCCTGTATCCTTATTAAAAAGATCAGCACTTAAAGTGGTCTGATTATAAGACACAGTATTCGGCAAAAGTTCGTAAGGCGTCTTCCCAGGCTCTACTTTTCGACATCGTCTGCAAAATTCAAACAATATATAATGTTTTAGCTTTTTCTTCTGGTCCTAAAGTAGTCAATAAGCCAGATAATTTTGTTCGATACTCACCTACAAAAACTACTTTGTTCACAGGATTTAAAATTATCTCTGCTAACTGCTGTTACTAAAACTGTACAGCAGAGTAAAAAAATTCCAATTCTGTAAGAATAAAACATTTTATCAATTATATTCCTCTTGCTTTAACATTAAACTGCAATTCTAAAAGTAAATATTTTTCAAAAGTTGAAAATGTGATAGATAAAACGAAAGCTTATCTATAAAGAAAGGCAAAGTCGTAACATTATAGATCAATAATATTTGTGGAAGTTTTTTTTTATCTTCCGCTGATTCAAGTTTATTTCTTTTAGAATAATGTATGACTGACAAGAGAAAAGATTTTGAAGAACTTCAGGAAGCTTAAACTAGGAACTAAATATTTTAGTTTAAATTTTAAAATATGTAATATATTAAATAGATGATATTATCGCTAAGACGCTAAATGATAAATATATAAAAAGCGTATGCTTCCGTCAGAGATTAAAAATGACGAAATTGACCCTCGTGTTCTAAAATTAGACAAATTTTTTTGCGTTCGTCGGGGAATGATTTGAGCTCCGACTCTGCTATTAAAATAAATTATAATCCATACATCTACAATATCTACATCGCGCCGGTTTATATTAAATTTGGTTAGCCTAGCCGGTGACACGTCAGCGGATACAAATTAATCGTTCAATTCCGCATCACTTAAAGAAGCCTCAAAAATCAATCTTAAAGACAGAGAAAAAGTTGAATTTTGCGGAATATTAAATGGAAATATCCGTTGATAAGAGAAATAGAGAAATGTTGGAAAAATTGTTATGTTTTCTTTTAAAAATAAAATAAAAATTTATAAGCTATATGAACTTACTGGGCGTACGAGGCCATTTTGGAGTTTTCGGAGCGTTCACCCGATATTCTTCCTTTGTTATACAGCCATGTTAACATGGTCTTTCTAACAGTAGATAATTGCGATTAAAACTACTCAATTTGCAATAATAACTCTTACAACACTGTATGTAGTTTGTTCTGCGAGAAAACTACTTGTCACCGATTTAGGAACCGAAGCGTCATTCTGTGAGAAATGAAGGAACACTCTTCTGTGTTACCAACGGTTGATTTCTACGGATTCTGATTTATCGATACCTAATGATACATATGATTTATTATAATTATTTAAAAAAATAAATAAATCATACCCGTCGTCGACAAAAAATTTAATCGACACAAATAATAATTAAATTAAGAGAATAATGTATTTCAATTCGATAATTTTGTCGGGAATCGATAATTATCGATTCCCGACAAAATTCTTATTTAAGAAAAGTTATTAAAATATATTAGTAAAAAAGTCATGCAAGTGGTAAATTATCGAATTTAATTAAGCAATCAATTAAATGTTCATGCATAATTATATCTAAAATTTTAAAAATGCACATAACGGTTTTTTCAAATTCTTCGAAATGATTTGAATTTGAATCGTTCGATATCGATTTTCGGTTAGTGCTTCCTGATTGGCTGAAGGGTAGTTGTTCTTATTTCGTGTTCTGACAGGTTCCGGGAATTCGTAAATTTTCAATTTTTGTAGTTGGACGCGTTTGTGGGGTTTCCGTCAATTTCTACAAAATAATCTGACAAAAGTATTCAAAACAACGTTCTTTACTTATTCAATAATCAGATTTAAGGACCTTCTCGTCGTCCATGTTTAAATATACAATTAGAATTTCATTTATTGAGTTTAAACAAGTAATTCGGTTGTTTGAAAAAAAAGTTTGGTTATGTTGCAAAAAATTCATAAAAATTCGTTGGCTAAATTTCTATAATTGTTGGGTGTACGGTGCTAATAGTTTAAATAAATAGAAAATAGTTTCGTTTATTGAGTTTTTAAAATATTCACGAGTGGGTAATTTTACGATCCATTTAATTTACAAACAATTTTCCCGCGAATTTCAGTTCTCGACAAAAGTGTGAAAATATAACCTTGAACTTTGGTGAATTGATTCTAAATCGTTAATTGAGAGAATTTTTGAAAAAATCAGTGCAATATAAAAAAAATTCGGAGTGTTGTGGTATTCGCGAGTGATTTTAGGTTATTTTATATGATTATCGCATTTTTGCAATCAGGTATGATTATTATCCCATTAAAAAATATGTCTATCTATATTTTAATTATTAAAAAAATAGTTTTTCTATAAAAATTCTTTTTTTTAGCAAAGTAGATCTGAAATACATATGGATCTGAAAATATACACAAAATTGAATATACCTAAGTATTTTTGTCCTATGATGAAAAAATATCAAGGAGGAAGGATTATTGCACATATAAGGAAATTCATAAAACCTGGGAAGTATCTTCAGAGTATGAATGTAAGTCTAAGTATACTATTAACTATTGTTTAATTATTTTTCCATATTTTAAAATAATTCTCGATTCCTGTCCTTTTAGTTAAGGGCGTTGGACCCAAGTGTTAAGTTCAAAATTCCATTATTCATTTTACTTAACGAAAATTATAGATAAATATTTTTTCGCTCTGTATTGCTAATCGTTTTTCACTTATAAGACTGCATACAGAGCAAAAAAATATTTAATTTCGATACTTTTTACATAAAACGAAGAAGTGAAAATCTAACTTCAAAATTGAATATTTTCAGTTTACTTAGACAATATTTGAACTAGACATTTTCTCGCTCTGTACACATAATTCTAGTTAAAAATTGATTAATGCTACACAGGGAAAAAATTCAAAATTTAATATTTGCTGAGTAAAATGAAGAAATTGAATTTTGATATTAGAATTTGGCTCCAACATCCTTAATAATGATAAGAATCTAAAAAGTAATACAGAAGAGATAAAATTAATGAAAAATGAAAGTTCGGAAAATATTTTTTGTAAATATTTTATTAACAAAGCGTAACAGTCAATAAACGATTGATGCGTTTTTCACAGTAACAAAGATACACATCGAGCAAAAATTAAATTGAGTTATCGATACATGGAATTATTTTGATGACGTAAATTTTAGATGATGATTCTATGGTATTAATTTGCTATCTTATGATATAACATACATTTTTACTTCCTACTATATTCTCACTATAAAAACATATGAAACGGATTTATAAAGAATGGGAACGGTATATTTCTAAAATGGAATACGATTTGACTATAAATGCGATACGATATCTTATAAGAACTTTTACACTTGGAACATCTTTTCGGACATCGATATATTTTATTAAAAATATCTGAAATCCAGATAAAATTAAAAAAAAAAGAATACATTTTCCAATACAAATTTTAATTAAACTATTACAATGAAAAAATTGATTCTATCTTAAAATCATTCGGAATGACTGATAAAATTCTTTTAAGGAATAATTTATTAGTATAAAAAGTTTGATTCTGTTTATATCCTTTTAAACTGCAATTTTGCATTTAAATAGATAGAAACATATGAGTAACTGAAGCAACGGAATAAAATTGCTGTAAAATCATAAAATCAAAGAAAAGAAATGAAGGGAAAGAATTGAATCCAATTTATTTATTCAAGTTTATATCTGTCCAGACAAAGCTGCTTAAAATCTAACAACATACGTAGACAAATTGATCTATTCAATGACATCGATCAAAAGTAATACTCTTATTTTAATTTTAAATCGAAACCGACGTTTCGACACAGCACATCACAAAATTAAAAAATATTTCCCTTTTTTCTAATTCATTCTTTCATTTGTTTACTATTTCTCTCTTTCCCTTCCTCTTCATTTAGATATGCATTTGATTTTAAAAAGCAAACATACCTAATTTGTTCAATTTGAGTTTATATCGTGGATACAGGCATGGGAAGCGTAAATGACACGTATACTTAATGAGTAATATATATATAGACAAATAGATTGGTCGAATTTTACTTGTGGAAGATGCTCCATAATACATATTTATATTTATAATTTTTATATACGGCATATATTATAATTTATAATATAAATTATTTCATTAGCACTGCTTTAGACTGCTTTAAACTAATTATATACCTATGATAGTTAAAGGCTGTATTTTTTCTGCTCTTCAATATTTTTACCAATCCTCAATTCTTTATTTCGAAAAGTGAAATTCGATTATTTCATTAAAAATGAAACTATCCCTTCTAATAAAAAAGTTTTACATTCAATAGTGCTTCAAGTTGCCAAAACTAAATAAATAATGAATTGAAGATAGGGAAAATTTTCGAAGGTCCTTATGTATAGCTTATGTGTTAACTTAGGTAAATATCGCAATTATATACAGATTTTTAAACACATTTTAGGTAGATATCTCGCTCTGACATCGATAATATTTTGTTAGAAGTATAATTGTGCGCGTTATTCGAAGTTGTTAATCAATTTTGAAATGTCTTGTTGCTAATGATCTATAACAAAATTTGAATTTATTTATCAATCATTACTTATTAATTTTATATTTACCGTCGAACCACAGAAGTTTTTAACTATCTCTAACTTTACAGTAATTTGAATTTATAACAAATCAAATAATAATAAATTAAAATATAAATTAAATTCGATATAACGCGCACATTTTAATGGATTATACAATCCTAAAATTTAAAAAACACTCATTCAGAAAATCGCATATACAGAGAGAGGAATTACGCACTGATATATATATAAAATTTCAAATCTATTTGGCACTCTCCTAGTTTTGTCGAAAAGGCGAGCACGCTGGCTATTTTCTTCAATTCAAAGTCATTGCATTAATTTTTTAGATTTTTCTCTTTCTCTACAATTTTTGCGCTATTCAGCTATAATTAATCTTACATCTAAATATCTATATAATTTGGGATATATATGATAATTGGTCTAGGACAATTAAAAAATTATTAGTGAACGTACTGATGAAGTTAATTACAAATTAATTACTATAAAATCTGATAAAATATTCAAACGTATAGATTTTTTATAATAATTTTAAATTCTGCTGAGTAAAACAAGAAACTCTTTAAAAGAAAATGATTTTCAAAAAATTCATTATAAATTATTGGGTTTGAAGTTTTGATATTTTTTATTTTGCACGAATGCTCATGAAATGTTGCGGGACAGTTTATTTTCTTAGAGACGGAGGTAATTTATTGATATAAATGGTACGGGATGAACATATTTAGTTACTACTCGTCGCCCAATATTGAAATGGTTTGCCATTTTTTAAAATGGCAGATGGTTCTTCATCTCAATATTGCACGCGCATTTTATTTCGTATTTTGATTTCGGGCTGTCAGCCATTTCAGTTTTTTTATTATACTATTAAATTTATACGCTGTGCATTTTTTACAGTTAAAATCTTAATCAGTTTTCTTACTTAGAATTTATTTTTACCGAAGATGTAATTATCCAGCCCGGACGCTTTCTTATTCTCAGAATTAAAATTGAGCTCCCGATTTTTGATTGAAATTAATTAGGGTTTGATTTTTTTTTTCGATAATTTCTGTTTGATTTTTTTCACGTAATTTATGTCTTTGATTTCTTGTACTGAAAGTGACAGAGCGGAATAATTTTTTTCTTTTATATTGGATGGTATAGTAGCATTTTTTTGAAATATCGCAGAGTCAACATATTTATTCCAAAAAATATTTCATAGAAAAGTTGAATAATTTAGTTTCGTGTATATGCATTATTCAAAAAAACATTTTTGGAATAGTTTTTGACATCCACGTTTTAAATGCTGATTATTTATATATTACTAATAATTAATATTATTGAGTATTGGATACTGGAAAAATGGCACACTTTCGCGAAGTCGATAATTCCCTCCAATTAATATCGCGATTATGTAAATCGCGAATTGTTTTGAATTATATTGAACGATACTTGTATTTACTCATCTCGATATGTGAATTTTATTGATAATTTAAATTTATAACAAAACTGGATTTCTTCTCTATTATTATTAAAATCTATTTACTTTTCAACAAATTATCTCACAGCACAGAATATTAAAAGTAGAAATAAAATAAATAAAGTCTAACAGACGATCTATTATAAAATTAGGTTTAATTTAAAAACGTTACATCTTTGAATTAAATTTTTGTAGTACGAGTGTCTCAACGTCACATAAAGCTTACTAATTTTTAATTTTACATTTTCTTGCTTAATCTACTGCTTAATGAGAATTATTTTAATTAATTCTGTGAGTACCTATCTATTATATTATCAACAATGAAAAATTATTCTACAGTTATTCGCACTTGATTATAGAAAAAAGAAATAATTTACGCTAAATCTATAGATTTTGATAGAAATTTCTCTAACGTAACAATTATATTTAACAAATTAAATTCTAAGAATTTTCTAAAAATTCTAAATATATAAAAAAATAAAAACTCAAATTCAAATGTCCCGATTTAAATGTAAAATATATGAAAAATATTAACATTTCTTTATATTAATCAATATGTTAATATTGTTCTTAGTTTAAATGAAATCAATATAAAAATTCGTTAATTTGCACGTTCAGAACTTCAATCACATTTAATTCGACTAAAAGTAATTAAAATCATTTAAAAGGTGTCAATTCTCTACATTAAAGAATTTTTAGAGAACCAATTTCAGAAATGTAATATGTTGTCCAGTACAGTTAAATTAATTTCTTAGATTTTTATATATATACTAAAAATTATTTTATTAAACTGCCACCCGAGGCTAAACCGTGACTAACAATTTTGAAAAGTTAATCACGCAGACTGAGAGAAAATATACTTACTGCATCTGTAATATTTAAAATTTATTGAATTAAATATTAAAATACGTTCTTTGTAAGTATAAATCTCTCAGTAATTCTTCCATAATTACTATAAAATATATTTATTTTGTGTCTCGAAGTGCAAGCGGCTATTCCGATCGAAATCAGAAATCAATGGGTAATTAATTACTCAACTGATATCCTCTTAACGAGTTTTCGCTTGATTAGTAATTATCCAATATTCTACCATTATCGATCATTTTTATTAATTTACGTCGATAGCCTTCTTAATTTGATGTTACAAAATTTCAGAATTAATTTTATCTCTACAAAACTTGTACAATTATCGCGAAACAGAAAATATTCAGGAATGATGATGAAAGCTTAGTTTTTTTTCTGCAAATAAGATTCAATCATTTGATTTCTATCAAGTGAATCTTATACATTTAATATTAGTATAAAAGTTGCTTTAAATAATTCGATTTTGAACTATGAGTGAAATAATTTTGACTCAATTAAGAGAGTTAGATTTTGGAAGGGAGTATGTTTACGTTATTTCCGTTCATCAGAGTATATTGAAAATGTACTCTAATGAAAATTAAATTGCAAACTATAATAATATTCTATAAGTACACCCCCTTCACCTACCACGTTATGAAAATTAATTTACATAGTCATTCGTGGTGAACGGTGGAGAGGGTCCGGCCGCTATGCTTGATCCACTTCGTGACAAACCTCCATGTAATCTGGGTTGTGCATAATATCCTTTATCATGTCCTTCAAGATTGTATATCGAGGAAACATTGGATAAACCTTCGAACTATTATACTCCTCCTGAAACAAATTCAACTTAAGCATACAATTTACTCTATTTTTACATTACAATCTGTCTCCTCAGTTTGAAAAAAAAATGAGAATGTAAAAATACTGTAAATTATAATGTGTCAAAGATAATGAATGAGTTATCTCATTCAAAATGTGTCCTAAGCTGATTGAATCGAGGATTGCATTCGGGAGGACAGATTTCTTGCGAATTTTTTAGAATTGCATTCTGGGTTTCCTATTTATTGAAGAGGCAAAAGAACGATATTCAAAGCAGAACATGAATTCTCCTTTGCTGCCTTCAACTCCTTTTATAATATGATTTAGCTTTTCCAGAGGTGGAGGGTATTTCAATTGATAAACCAAGCTTCTCGTGGCTTCAGGCTACGTCTTCATTGCTACCTTACATCCTCTATAATGTGCATTATGAAGCCTCAAATCTGTAAGAGGAAAATGCTTTTTTCCAAGCTCGAGGCATTCTTCCTCCTTCTTTCATACTTTTCTGCTTAGCATGTCTATAATAATAGAAAATCAGACTAATGTCACAAAAAAGCTAAGCTATTCTATCTTCACTACTTCCGTATTCAATATTGAACTTTTTTGGACAGTATGGATTCCAATTGGAATCCGGTTTGGACCCTAGTACAATTTCTACCCGGGGCCTCGACAGCTTACATATTTTTTATTTGAAGGTTTGACTGCCTTCAATATATTATTCATCGGCTTTAGTAAATCTTATTATGATAAGATTTATAAGGATCATGAGGTAACATCAAATCAGTGTCAGGGATCGTGAGTTTACATTGGCTTGTTTCTTACTGAATATTTTATTCTATGGGATATTAGGTCGACATAGGGGAAGCGAACGATAACCAGAGAAGTAAAAAATAAGCGAGGAGCATCTTATAACCCCATGTTGTCCAGTTATTGGGATATAAATGACACAGGGCGTTTATACTCGAGCTTAAGTTGCTTATGCTTCGTTTCGCCTTTGGGAGTTTCTTTTTTGCCAATTTTCTTTTATAAAGATGGTGAAAGATATTTATTTTACGCAGGAGATTTAACTTAATAGGAAAAAAAGAAAATATCAAGGAGGTTTTATATTTTCTACGCGTGCCTTGTAAATTGTGTTCAGTATAATTTTATAATTCAGATTGCTAATGATAAAATATAAAATTCAAATACCTTGAGGACTCTGATTAGATTTCTGAGCCCACTGTATTTTTTCAGCAGTCTGTAGAGATCGTTGGTCATTTGGGTGTTTTCTGCTTCGATCTGAGCCATTGTCATGTCTGTAAATAAATAAATATTTATTTAACTGGGATTTTTCAAAGATTTCGCAGCATTTTAAGGGAGTCCAGGATAATTTGCGTAATTTTGAAGGAATTTATAAAATTTTAAAAGATTTTTAAGAACTCTAGGGATTTTTAAGGGATTTTAAATGTTTTGAAATTTTGGGGAATAATGTTAATTGGATTCTAAGAAATTTATAAGATTCTGACGAATTTTAAGCGATTTTGAATGTTTTCATGAAGCTATGAGAAATCTTAAGAGAACTCAAGAGATTTGCACGAATTTTAAGGTGGATTTTAAGAGATTAATGATTTTGAACGTTTTTGTGAATTTTTAAGGGACGAGGATAAGTTAAAAGAAATTCCACTTTTTTAAATTAACTGTTATAATTAAACGATTATTTACTCAGGGCTTAGAGCTTATAAACAGAGCTTTTTACTTTATCATGTAAAAGAAAGGAAGGATTTCGTTAAGTCTGAATACAAAGGTCGCGAAGAGACAAGTGCAATTGAGCAAATCAATGGATAGAGAATGAATGTGGCAGAAAAATGTTTGCGTCGGGCAGCGAGCCAGCAAATCTCATTGTCTTTGAGTAACATGGGTTAAGTGGTGAAATGGAGGTATACACTTCCTTTTATAACCACTCTGAACTTATTTCTTAAAGTTCTACCCAGTTCCACTTCCATTTGAGAGTTTCAAGAACCATCTTGCTCTTTCGATCATTGCCTTTCTGCTCGAATAAATCCTACCCGTCAACTTGCCCACCTTTTTTACTTGACTTACTTTTTCATCTTCTATCACGCTTTTCTCATATCTTTATCGATTTTCCTTTACATGCGACTTCATTTATATACTCTTATATATTCATTTTCTATTCATCAACTTTATTTGTTTGACATCTGGTACCCTTTTTATTACCCTTTTTATTCCCCACGACTGAGACATTTTCTACTCTTTTCACGGTTCGCTAAATTCGAAAAATCCTATGATTAAAAAAAAAGGTAGAGAGATAAAAAAAGTAGATTTATGGCTAGTTGTTTCGAATGTGCTTGCTTGCAGTGTCGGAATTTTTTTCACTGTTTTTTCCAAAAAAAAAAAGAAAAAAAAACCTAGTTATTTTCTATCTCAAGCAGATTTAGCTACCAGGATAATTATTTAAATTATAAAACCAGGGATTTTTTAGCCAGATTACTTTGAACTTTTCGAAATATGTAATTAGAAAACCAGGTGACCACATGTCAGGGAAGTCAGGGAATTTCAAGGAAACAAACATTTTTCGGGGAAATTTTATGGAATTTATAGGATTTTAAGGTATTTTAAAGAACCCTGTGGAATTTTAAAGGATTTTAAGAGATTTCCAAGGTTATCGTGAATTTTATAGTGATTTGAATTGATTTTAAGTGTTTTTAAAGCTTATCATAGAACTTTAAGCAATTTAATGAGATTTTTATATTTTTAAAAGATTCCGTCGAATTTTAAGGGATTTCAAAAGATTTCATTGAGTTTTAAAAGATTTAAAGCGACATTATGCGATTTTTTTGAAAAATACTTTCCTGTCAGGGAAATTTGTCTGAGAGTTATAGGGATAAGTCTGAGAAATGTCAGGGAAATTGAAAAATTGAATCTTGTGGCCACCCTGAAAGTATAAAAAATGCCCCTTAATCTCGCATCTCTGTAAAAAAATGGACAATGATCATACACTCTTAAATTTTTAACGTAAGGATAATATACTTTGCTGTTTATTCCTATTATTCATGCTAAGCATCTTTACTAGAGATAAGGTTTCACTTGTTTTTTTTTTCTGTGCAATTGCAGCATTTTGATCTCGTTTCTCTCGAACATTACAAGCTAACAATGATCTATGAATCGCACACCAAGTTCCTTATTGCATCTCTTCGTCGGGCACATTAAACGATTATTCCAAGTTTCCCAATTAAATTAAAAAATGATTAGATTCCAGATTTCAGCACATAAATCTACGATTTATTTAAGAGCATGAAGATAAAAGCATGAAGCTTCAAATGGGTTTCCAAAAGTATCTATGTACAAGTTAAAAGAGTAATAATTTCGCGTTCATATGAAGTTATAAATATAAAAAAATATCTTTCGTAAACCTGGCGGGTAGATATTTACGAGCAATGCGAATTTTATAGGGCACCTGGTAGGGATATAATATTTATAGCACATGCAATATGTGAAATTGTGAAGCACCTTCGAGACGTTCGATCCGCTCCCTTTTGCTTTCCGCTTCTTCCGCGAGTCGAGCCGTGGTCTTGACACCTTCCCCGCTTTTATGGGTTTTCTCCATGATGGTGCAAGCTCTCAGGACGAAGGCCGGCACAGTTTCCTGCTTTTCTTGTCGCGGTATATCCACCAAAATCCAATACTGTGTCTCCAACTTAATTACGTCCTGTAAAATCAAGAGAAATGTGTTGTCTGTGAAAAGAACACATTGTCACAGTAAACTTCACTCTTTTCTTTCTCAATCTATCGAGGTTCACGTTCAGTGCAATAAATAGTCGAAAGGGATTAGAACAAATGGCGTGGTAGAGGTAGCTGCGATTATGTAATAATAAAGTAGCAGAAATTTAAAATCCCAGCTTTGCCGCGGATTTTAAGAAGTTTCAAATTACTTTAAAGGCAAATGTTGAACTATTATGTCATTATTTACCGATCGCACCATAAATATTTTATCTGGCTTCTTATCTTTAAATTATAAATAAAATATCTCGCTTTAATTTTTGGAAATGACAGAAAATATATACACGTCGGTCTTCTTATTAAAGTTTGTATTTTTTTGGTACTGCAATTTTAATTAATTTTCAGCTTTTTCATGTAAGGAGGGTTTTTTTTTAAGTATTATGAAAAAATAGATTATAAAAATATTATACAATTTTTATTATAAAAAAGTTGCTGGTTATTTTATTTTAAATATTAAAAAGTGAAAAAAAATGTTATGTAGGAAAATAAATCAACCGCTGGTGTCAAATACACTTTTAGTACAATGGCATCCATCCGAATATCTCACCGAATTAAGCGCTGCTTAACTTCGGTGATCGAACGAGAAGCCTGAAACACTTCCATATATCCAAACAGACGTATATAAATATAATAGTATGATGTATTATCTTATTCTATATTTGGATTGTTAAAAGATTCCACAAGATTTCAAGACATAAAGGATTTGATGAGATTTTAAAGGGATTTTAAGTTTCTTTTTAAGCATTTCAAGGGATTTAAAAAAATACTAGTTATTTCATGTATTTTTAAAATTAATACAAAAAAAAAATATATATATATATAGATTACTTTTAATGTCATGAGGATTTCTGGAGTAAAATTTTTATTAAAGACGTAACCATTTTACTTTTCAAGCATATAAAAGCTTCTTCCTGAATAAGAGAATTTGATATGTTAAATTGTTATTCTGTAGATAGGTAGAAAGTTTCTATATGCCAGGAAAATTTTATGGAAGTCAACATTGTTCTCAAAGAATCGAAAAGCGTATTTTAGAGTCTCACAGAAACCCACGAGAATCTCGAGTTAGAAAACGTATGAACATTCAGGAAAATACGGTGGCGAAGAAATCCCCAGGGTTAAGGAAAAGGCAGATAAGACCCCCTTAACTGCTTTCTCCTATTGTACCTGAACATAACGAATTTTTCTCTACACTCTGTTTATTTTTGTTCTCTCGCTTCCCGTTAAAACAGCCTTAAAACCTTAACTGTTTACGAGGTTTTTACATTAAAACATTTGGTAGTAAAAAAAGCTCTTAAGGGCATGTGTTATTTACCATATGAGCAAATTTTTAAACCCGGGTTTTTTTCTACAATTTTTACATTTTCAAAAAAATTATAGTCAACATCTTTCAAGAACGTGAACACGGACGGATGTTGACTAAAATTTTTGTGAAAATGTAATAATTGTAAAAAAAAACCCGGGTTTAAAAACTTGCTCATGTGGTAAGTAACACATGCCCTTAATATGTGGGAAAATTTTGTTATTATAAAAAGAATCTATAAAGAATTTAATTGTTTAGGTAATTATCGTTTATTAAACAAAGATAATGTTTAAAATGACTATTTTTATAAATCAGGGGTTTTTAGGAAGAGATTTGTTTAATTCATAACAGGCAACTTCACTTAGCAGGAAAAGGGTATTTAATTGGGATTTCGATTCGGAGTCACCCAGTACATTGGGTGGCGGACACACTGAAAATTAATTATTCTCCAGTAAGCCGTTAATCCTCTAGCCGTAGGTAAATTTGAAATAACATGTACCATCCTTTCGTGCACTTTTATCATATTTACAATACGTGAAAATATGAAGGTCTCGTATAATACATAACCGTAATAAAGTTTGTGGAAAATTCTGAGCAGTCAGTTATGTATCAAATATTTAAAGCACAAACGAGAAGCAGGTTGCGATATTTATTTTGCATTTTTACCTTTAATTTTTTATGTGGCGGGATATCAATAAATAAATTTCAATAACAGCAATCTAAAATTTATCGAAAATGGCTTAACTAAGTGGATTATAGTTGTTGAATCAAATTGCTTTCAGAGCGAAATACGTGATGTTGAATATAGAACTTACAAATTTATATTTGCAGATATATTTTATTATTTTCATGTTTTACCTTGATCATGACTTTTAGGAGGTTGTAACGTTGAAAAACATTGCGAACTTGTTTGCTGTCGGTATATTTGCACATAAGCTCTACCAAGGCTCGTTTTGCAGTGTCGTAACTTCCATCCAATCTTATCCTCACTGCTCTTAACCTTTCGTTCGTTTCGATGATTTCCTCCTTCGTTTGTCCACCTACGTAAAAAATAAAAAAAATATATATATACATATATATAAATCACTTTGATCAAAGCAATGGCAAATTATTTATATTTGAATCCTAAAACATTTCGCTTAGCTTGGGTCTTCTTTTAACAAATATATGTTTACTTTATCCAAAGTTGCATATGCTTTCCAACTAGATGGTACTCTAAAAGACAATTTCGTTTATTTTCATGAGCCTCAGGGATTTGCAACAAGCAAGTTTCGATATAAATTAATTATGCCTAAAGCAGTGGATCTCAGATATTACGAAGGCCGGAAGCATTGGTAATCCAAGCAAAACTAGAGCGAGCAAGCAACTGTTCAACTTCTATGTAAATTGGTCCTAGGTGTGATTATAGGTCTCTAATATTCACTTCCAATTTACATTATTATTGCTCAAGTTAGAGGGAGAGAGAGCTCAAAAAAGTAATTTTATGAAACAGCTCATGTTGAACATGTTGTTAATATTTCATAATATCATTGAGTATTTTAGGAGATTATATAAGATTTACACTAAATTCAAAAATATTTCAATATATTTTAAGAGATTTAACAGATTTTAAATAATCTTAACAAAATTTCTAAGATACGTATAATATAAAAGATTTACAAAAATTTTTCAAAAATTTCTGGAGATTTAACAGACTTCAAGCGTACAATCAATCACAACATTTCAATTAGCATTATATATTCAGTATGATTATATGATAGTCACCGATCCGAGTATTACCGAGTCAAGAGATGCTTAACTACAGTGATCAAACGGGAAACCTTAAACAAACTCAAACTTGAATCACAAGTTGAGAAGCAATTGATATTTGATGTATTTAAGCTCTGAACGTGTAAATGAACGAAATATTTTTTCTTAAATCTATTTTATGTGGAAATAGAGTTCCAACTATAAAGAAAAATGGACATTCTTAGTTTCTTTTACATATATATTGTATTATTTTCAAAGTCAGTAAACCAATATTTAGTAACTGTTCTAGTTTAGGCACACAATATGATATAATATGTTTTTAATTATTTGATATAAATGTGTTTAAATTTAATTGAATTCAGAATTAAGAACCATTTTTAAAGGATTGGTCGACAATTTTACAAGGCACTTTAGAGTTTACATTTCAACTCCATTCAAGAGATAAACATGTTTCTGGCTCGATTCCAAAGCGGCTTATTTTCCAACCACCTTGAGAAAATTTAGTGCTTAGTATACAACTTGCTTCTTATGAGAAAATGAGCTTTAAATTGAAAAGCATTCATTCACTCCTATAAAAGTAAAATTTTCGTTTAATTTAATACAAAAGCGCGATTTAATTTTAAATATCCAAATTCTAATTAGTGAAAAGTAGAAATTTCGTTTTTATTTATTTTTCACTTTGACAAAATTTCATTAAAGAACTAAAACAGCGAATAAAACGACATGAATTCTTTGATTTGATACGTACTCGAGGTTCCTTCGTCTTTGACATCCTGGACGATTCTCCTGACGCTTTGAGTAAACTTGCCCACGAGATTCGAGCCAGCTGAAACATATAATAACAAACTTTGGTTATGACGTTCTTCAAAGGATTTCACGCTCAAGTTATAATTAGAACGATGCTTCCTAACTTGAGTTTTTAAGTGTGTATGTGGTGAAATATAGACAAGCTTGATCAATCAAGAAATATTGAAGTAAACCCTTACATTTTCTCTAATACTAGAATTTTACTAAAACGCTCGAACCAAGGGTATATGTTTATTCAAAAAAGTAATAATAATCAATCTAGTCTTTTTATTATGTCCTCGTATCGAAATGGTCTTCCGAACCAAAAAAGAAGTAGAGTTTTTCTGGGTTAAAAACTTTCCCTCTGATACTGTTACTGCAGAACCTCTGTAACGATCAAGCTTCCAATTTAGTGTTCATGTAGAGTTTTCAGATTGTTATCGAGCAAACTCGATGCACAAACTTTTCCCATGTTGTACATTTTTTGTTTTATGTACCAACAATACTTCTGCATTGTATCAATTTTAAAAATGAAATAACCGACATTGCATCAATTTCTCAAAGTAAAATACAACAGCAACTTTAATTTGTTTATTTAACGCTATCTCAAGAGTATCTAATAGCATTGAGTATGTATAGTTATGTACATCTAATACATAAAATATCTATACACATAAAATATGTTTACTAATTAACAATGACACTGACAGTGCCGAAGATGGGAGTATGTAACAATCTAACAAATTTGAAATGTCAGTAATTGAGAGATGAGATGCTCAGAAATCTTCACACCTCTGAAACCTCCATCTTCGCCGTGATTAATGACACCATGCTTTCAAACAACAAACCAACTAAAGTATACGCGTTCCATAATTTATATGTTCTCTCCCGCAGAGAATAAATCATACCCTGAAACTGCAGCAGTACGAGCTACGATCGACTACTGTGAATTTTCAAACGAATGTAGTAGTAGTATATATATCGATTTTATATAAAAGTTTCAAGAGGCGGAATATTGTTTCTTGTATTCCAAACAGGAAAAAATTTATTATCAATAGATTTCTATAAATGACAATACTTCAGCTTCGAAATATAATTCAATTTATTCAATACAATATCTACAGAATTCTGAACGAGAGTCGATCCTCATCTTGACTCTGCCAATTTCGATGTGTCAGACTTTTATACCTAATCCTGAAATTTTCTCTTGCTTTTCTGCCAGTAATCTTATCTCAACCTTTCCCCTCGATTTCTCTAACATGCAGCTCACGACGATTCAAAGAAAATGTCGCTTTCCTCCTGCAAAGTCGACACTACTAAGAGGCACTTTTTCGCTTCTCTAAAGTGCCCAAGTACTCCAGGAAACTCCTTTTCCGAGGCGCTTTCTTCTATCCTTATCCTTCATGTTATAGTTTGTCAACTTGTATACAATGTACATATATCGAAAGAATTCCTCGGCTTGTTTATTCGCACGAATGCAAACGAGTGCACGAAAAGTCAAGGAACAATATCCTATCGCACGGGAGTTCAATATTGAATCTACAGTTGTTTTTTTAAATATTTTTATAACAGAAAACCAATTTTGATCCGTTTGAATTTCCTTATTGAAGGAACCAATCTGTTTTCTTTTGTTATTTACTCTTTTCTGTAACTTAAAGTCCAAAAAGTAAGGAATTGAACATGTTGTGATCTTCATTTTCTTCTGGATCGAAGATAGAATAGAATAGAATTTATCATTCGTTTTTGTTTTAGTACAATAGCTTCCCATTCGTTGCGAGAGGTCCTACTATTAGCGTATCTTTCTTATCAGTTTCGATTTTCACTTCCCATTTAGCTCTATTCTTTCGTGGCTCTTCTCACCCTCTTTTTAACTCTCGACTGTCGGTGCAGTTAATAGAGTATTCACGAGGGATGCTCTTGTCAGAAACATTCTGTCTATGGAGCCAAAAAAGCTTAGAGCATTATACCATTGGCAGAATGCCAATCGAAAGGAACGTGTTGCTCATCGCTTACTGCACGACTACACGTGCTCGAACATTTATGCGGTGGAAATCCAGGGAATAAGGATCTTTGGATCACCTTTGAACATTTATATTAAATATCAGATTTTCTCAGGTATTTTATACATAATAGAGAATCAATAGGCGCGCGACTTTTTTGTTTTACTTCTTATTACAACTTCAAGCCATTGAAAAGCCAATCAGGTTTGAAACAATAATTTATACGAGGTTCCGCACGAATCTGCACAGCTTTGATCAAGAACAGTATTCATTTGCTAATCACCGTACGTGATTTTTCAGGAATACATTCGATTAGTCATAAAATAAAAAGTAACACAATGAAACATATTTTTGGTGCAATGATATATACGGTTATATCAAAAGATTTTCTTTGAAGAGACTCAAAAATAAAATATTATGACAGTTTTCATTCTTTCATCACAAAGGTTCCTTTGTTGTAATTTCTTTTCTTCTTTTCTCTTAATATCTTCTTCCTTTCAGCATTTTTCTTCAAAGTTTCCCGCACTTGACCTCTCCCTCAACATACGCTCGACATTTTCTGTAAAAGTATCTTTCAAGCACTAGATTTTTGTTCTCAACCTCCTTAATTCTGTGTAGTTCTTTTTAACTGACGCAATATTGGAAAAGGAACTTACATAGATCCAGAGGGGTTTCACAGATCACAAGTCTACTCTTCTATTATATTCTCTTTATCATTCGCTTGGACTTGTTTCAAAGCATTTTCATTTCTTTCGTTTTGAATTAAAAACAAAAAAAAACATTTTGAAATGTTTTTGCCATTTTTTCTTTCGTCGTTATGTGGTCACACAAAGTGCAATTTGGGATCGTTGGGTGGTTTACAATGGTTCCCAGCACACTGCAGATCAAACGTATCGACCACAGCTTTGCGGCTTTCGAACCATGTCCCTTGTTTCGTTCGAACATTCGAACATTTGAACGTCGTTTCTACATGTATGGCTGACTGGTGCTCATCTGGAAGGCTGTGAACCGTACTCGATGCAATGACTCTCAATAAATTATTTTGTGGCTACCCACCAATCATTTTCTAAATTATTGTGCCTAGGAACTAGTCACCTGATAACGAGAAATAATTATTTCACTCCAAACCGTCCAAACGCCTCATTAAAAACACGTAATAAGCTGTCATAACAAATCAACATAAATTATATTAATTTAATTATATTATATATTATATTATCATGTTGTTTACAAGTAACATGATAATATACATGAGGAAGCAATTGATTAAAATTGATGGAAAATCCGCGCCAATTGATTGGGCTGAAGTATCAGACGTCTAAGTCAGACGGTTTTTTTTTTTTTTTGCAGTACATTTAAAATGAAAAATAAAGTATCAATAAACTATTTACTGAAGCGCTGACGGTATTTTTCAGTTTAAAAACATTCCAAACAACAATAACAAATTTTTTTTTATTCAATCGGTACTTTGTATGTTTTTCCAAAAACTAATAAAACGTACCTATTTAAACATATGACGTTTCAAAGGTACCCTTTAAAGGTAATATAAAACATAAACAAATTATATTTTTTATCATCGCGGGGGATGTGAGACGGAAAAAACCACCCTCCCATGCGTTTTCTGAACTTAGACGGTCGATTTTCTCCAAGAAATAATAAAGTGTACCTATTTAAACGTAGGACGTTTCAAAGG